>JABEVS010000681.1:5400-23677 GCA_018290735.1 Coelastrella sp. MACC-549
GGAGTGGGAGGCAGGAAGGGGGAGGTAGAGGACGCAGAACGAAGAGTGAGATACACATATAGATGGGTTTGCGTATTATTCGTTTTTTTTTTTTTTTTTTTGGGGGGGGGGGGGGGGGTGTGTGGGGGGGGGGGGGGGGGGGGGGGGGGGGGGGGGGGGGGGGGGGGGGGGGGGGGGGGGGGGGGGGGGGCTCCCACCCTATTGCTTATTGCTGCTTGCGCCATGCGTACACTGGATTGAGATGCTACGTAGTATACTGCAAAGAGTGAACCCACCATACAGGTATAATTGAACAGCATAATGCGAGAGACGTGCCTGAAACCCAACACGATTTCTTCTACAAAGGCCAGTCGCCAACCCGGCAGTTAGACATATACAGATGTCATCTCCTCGGGCTTAAGTACCCAGGGAGTGTTAGAATTGAATATCAGCAGCAGGACTACATCCCTTGCTATGCAGCACTGAGATGTGCTGCAGACTTCAGCAGTGACACCACTCTATCGAGTCGCGCTGCGGTTGGGGCTCTTGTATTCATGCTTGCCTGCATCGTGGTCATCGTGATTGTAGCGGTTGTTTGGTGGCAGACCGCATTGCAGCAACCAGCATCATGGTAATAAGCAGTACTATATATATAAATTACCCATTAGCCATAGCAATCCTGCCATCGGCCCCGGTAATAAGCAGTACTGCACACACATCCCTACCCAGATACCTGTCTTATTAATAAGCAGTAACCCTCTGATATTGTGCCCCTGCCAGCATCAGATCTTTGCCACTGAGAGGCCTGTATACCAACCATGCTGCAGGATCAATTTCCACACAGCAGTGAAACCAAACCAAATGGTGGCAACGACATCCTTCACACGCTATAAAGCGTGCGCTATACATACACACAGACCTTGTCGATCACCGGCCTATCAGACATGAGACGCTTGTCATCAACAATCCATGAACCTGAGAAACAAACGGAGCACAGATGGGTGCGCTACCCTGGCTGTTCAAGGTGCTGCTGCTGCAGCTGTTGCTGTCATGTGCTGGCGGTGTCACTTCTGGAAGCAGCAGCGCTCCAAAGGTTCTGGGTTTCTTGGCAGCAGAGGTGCTGCAAGCGAGAAAAGTACCTGCAGCAGGAAACACAATCAATTGTGAACCACCAACGAGAGCACGTCGGCTGAGAACAGTCAACACACGCAAACGATGATGTGCAATGGCATACAGTTGGTATGTAACTGGTGAAATTGCTGGTGCCAATCACTTCCACTTTCGTTGCTGGGTCACTTTGGTTGCTGACTTTGATTCCACGCTGCTTTTATGCTCAACTAGCTGATCAGTATTGACTCAAAAAGCAACATTTCAATACCGCAGCACTCAGAAGGTAGCCTAAAGGTTCTGGTGAACACCCAGTAAAATTTATCTGCAGATGCACAACATCACTAACAACGACACACATTTGACTCTGTTAAATAAAAGGGAAACGTAGTAAATATATATTCACAATGAAATAATATATTTGTTACATATAATATCACCCCTGCACAGCCATGCATGTAACTCCAGAGAGCCTTGGGCACTGTCCTCAGTGAGTGTTTGTCTTCTGCTGCCGGCCCGACTGTGATCAGGCCAGCTCAGACAGAAATCTCGTGTAGAACATCACAGGACAATTTCAACCCGCCTGGCGCTTCAAGCAAAAAACATTACTGCAAGACTCTTACTGCTTGTCATCTTGCACTTTCAGTGCCGGCCATTGCTGTGTTGCTTGGGACAAGATGTGAAGAAGGGCAGGAGACACAACAAGAATGTAAGATACAATATATAACAATCTGAAAACGACTTTTCAAGTGGCCAGCCTCACCTGAGCAGCCCCTGAATCTGGTCCTTGGAAGTGATCTGGTCAGCAGGCAATGTGCCGGGGGCAAAAGGAGATAGCAAACAGCCAACTTCTCCTGAAAAGTCCTTCTACTGCTGCTGCTGCTGCTGATGGTGGTGGCTGTTATTGTGTGATTGGTACTGGCTGCTTCACAGGAGTGATAAGGTCTCTTGAGACTATTGAATTACTGAAGGGCGCTTCACAGTTGGGGCTGCACAGTACGCATATGCAGTCTCTGCTGAGCCCCCATTGCAAGCTGGTTTGAATATTTCATGAATCACAAATATGCTTGCTTCCACTGCTGGCGTCATTTTCCTGAAGCTGCTTCTCAGCAGAATCGCCTACTGCTCTACCCTGCCACTGCTGCTGCTGCTGCTGCTGGCGCCGCCAATGCCTCCACTGCTGTTGCTTCTCCCACTTTGCTGAGGACAAGTCAGGGGGCTTCTTCCAGTACTGTGGCTGATAAGCGCTGTGATCAACCCACCCACTTGTGACGTCATCAACATCACAAGCTATCAGCAGCAGCTTATACACGCACTTGGCCACCTTCACCACCACCTTCTCCTGCTGCTGCTGCTGCTGTTTGAAGCTCTGCTGCTGCTCTGCTGGTAAAGCAGCAGCAGTAGAACTGCTTGCAAAAGCAAATTCCTCAACATGTCGCTGCTGCGGCAGCTCTGGCGGCGCTGCAGGTGTTGCTGCTGCTGCTGCTGCTGATTTCCAGATGGAGTACACCACACAGTCCCTGTTATACAGTAGCTGTAACGTGTTACAGGTCTTCTGTACTGCTGTCAATGCTGTCGACACACCACCAGCAGTCCTGATGAACACCTGTCAGAACGTAACAAATGCATAAAACAGTTTAAAAGTCAGTCCGGTGGACTGAGTGACGCTGGAAAATTGGCAAAGGCACTGCACTGCAACAGACGTTCTCTGCAGATAGTAATGATTGTGGATAATTTGCAGCTTACAACTTCCGCTTGATTGTATCAGCCCATTCTAGCCCAAGGCCAGCAGCCTGGAATATCTACACCTGCAAGTAGGTGTTGTTTTAGCTGTATAACAATACCCTGGCTAGAAAGCATCTGAACGAATTGGAAAACCCTGATAACAAATCCAACTCCTGAGAAATTGAGCAACTTCACAGGGTTGTTGAATTTGCAATCAGGGTTTTCCAACCCTTTCAGATACTTCTAGCCAAGAGGATGGTTGAACAGCTGATACAACAACTCCTTGCAGGAACATCAACGCACCGATGCACACCCCTTGCCATGCAGCAGTTGCTTCACAGCAGCATCTGCAACCACGCCTGCATCCCCGCCCGCACTCGCAAACAGCAGCTGCTGCCGCGGTAAGGGAAGAGGAATGGGCCTCAAAACCCTAGTCAGATGCAGCAGAAGACTGCCAGAGGGTGGACTGGGTACAGCAGGGCAGGGCAGCAGCCTTGAGACTTGAAAAAGAATTGAAGAACCACTGCACCTGCAGCAGCAGCAGCAGTAGTAGTAGAGAAAGATGTTTTGCTGTTATAGCAATGATAGCAAGGATAGCGGTGCCATCACGACGAAATTGCACTATGCAATTATGCATCAACGCAGAAGTAAGGTGGTCACACTATGCACCAAGAGGGACAACCCAGCAGCTGATTGCAGTGCGGTTGACTGAGTTTGTTCAGTCATTGAGGCCAGGCAGCAGGCGTGCACCGAAAATCAATCGCCTGCATCTCAGGCTCAAGCACAGAATCACAGCAATAAAAGGGCAGTGAACATGCAGGTATTTGCAAGCAACAGATGACAAACAGATGACGTGCTAGTACATCTATGACAAGGATTAGCAGGATTGATCAAATGTGTTATGACCACAAAGAGTAAAAGAGCGAAATTATATTGAATATGCTGTCCTCAGTGAGTGTTTGTCTTCTGCTGCCGGCCCGACTGTGATCAGGCCAGCTCAGACAGAAATCTCGTGTAGAACATCACAGGACAAAATTCAACCTGCTTTTACTCCTCAAGAGGTATAGCAATAATAGTGATACATCAATGCTTCGGTGTTTCATTCACGAAATGAATAATACTATAAGGAACTACACCCGTGAAGAATGGTGTATCAGTATCATTACTACACCTCTTTGTTGGCATGATGCCTATCTAATATAATATGCACATACATCAGCAGTGTACGTATGGGGGAAATATATATGCCCAACCGTCAGTTGTCCCAGAGCACATCCAGCAACCACACTTTGACACACATCCTGTTGACTACAACGCCAGCAGCATTGTGTGTAAACAGCACACACAAACTGTCAATAACAACAGTACTGATAGATTGCATATCCCTGGGCGAGGTTCCTGAGGTTAGGAACAATCTGTCTATGCAACCCCTTTCAGTGGTCTCCTGCAGTAATCTCTTTTGGTAATCTCTGCCTGCAATCCCTTTGTAACCTCTTCTAAGCCCCGCACAATGCACAAGATGTTTCATCGCTCAAAAGCATGACAGCAACAGCAACAACAGCACATGGGTTTCCCATGCAAGCAGCTTCTGGTGGATTGAACAACACTTGCTCAGTATCATGAGCTACGGATATATTGTAGTCTGTTCTGTGAATGGGAAAAAAAGTTGTTCTGTAAATGGGGAAAAAATTTGCATTTTGATAAATCTTCTAAAGCCATTCTTCTTTCTGTGTTACTATTCCACATGTAATTAACAATTCGCCTGCTGACCGGGCACCTCTCTCTCACCTGTGCATTTCCCTCATCGCAGTGTTGACTGCTGTCAGCGCCAACTCAGCATCGGTCTCCGGCTGCAGTACTGCCAGGCTACAGCTGCCATGAAAACACAACTGCTTGTCCAGGGCCTCCCCCAACTCGATGTGTGCACTGCTGCTGCTGCTGCTATTGCTGCTTGGGGCGCCAATGACGCTGCTGCTGCTGCTGCTGCTGCTGCTGCTGCTGCTGCTGCTGTGCAGCGATGATTGTGGCGGCAGTTGGCCAAGGATAAAAGATGGGTTTTCTTTACCAAGTGGGTACCTGACAATAACAATAATAACAGCAGCAACAGCGGATACTGGCGTGAGTTGTGGTTTTGCTACATCATCTGGCACCAATGTGGCCTGTGGAAGCTTCACACCCTGGGCGGCATTCAATCAGTCCAAGGTGATTGACGCAGAGGAAACCTAACTAAACCCAACTTCACCCCCACTTGCCCAGGGGCTCACAGTCAGCTCAGCCAGAAGTGTGTTGGCAGCAGCAGCCATGTGCTTGTTGCTGTACATGCTTGTGTGACTAGTCAATATGTGTCATTAGTCAACACACACATATATACACACACAGAGAGATTGGCACAGATAGAAAGATAGAGGGATAGATAGAGAATGGGGCATATTGGGCACTGATCAGAAGCTGATGGTTGAGTAGCGCTCTCTACTCAGGGCCATGCTCATCGACACCTGTTTGTATCTCCCGCATGAGCCAATTTTTCAAACAATAGTTTCAAAATCACATAAGATCACTAAACTACAAATGACAAGTCAGCATAACCACCAGACACTTTCCATTACAATCCCCAGGGAGGCCAACAATCATGTTGCACATAAAGCAAACACTCATAAACATATACATAAACACACACATTCAGACACACACAAAAACACACATATAACCCACCCATCAAGACTTCATAGCACCATTAACATCCTGCTGCTGCTGCTGCTGCCCCTGCTTCTGGTTGCTGGATTTCCTTGCTTTTCGCCTAAATACACACGTAGCCGGAGTGCAATCATAATCCACATCAGCCACCAGCAGAGTGAGCTCATAAAAATTCACAACGTGCGGCCACTGATTTGATCCTGGCACCTGCTGCTCAACCCTTTTCTGACTCCCCACATGCATTGCTAGGGACTTCCCCTGCGACCTCTTGAGCAGATACTCAGCCAGTGCCACAGCTGTCAACGCATTCAGTGCTGCTATGCCGCCTGCAGTTTGAATCCTGCATCTGCCCTTCACTGACAGGCTGCTGGCGATCGATTTAGCAAGGTTCTGTGCGTCTGCTGTGCGGCTGCAGGTGTATGTGTGATAGCGAGAGACTACTGCTGGTACAGCTACAGGAGGCAGATGCCGGACAGTCGCTGGGAGGTTTTGAGGGTGTGGTACTAAACCCTGAAGGCAATCCTGCATCATATCACCCTTTCCTGCATTGCTGCTGCTGTCGGCTAGTTGCTGCTGGCTGCTGCTGCGGACCCCTTTGAAATCATTGGCACCCTCCCCTGCTGCTGCTGCTGCTGCTGAGGTTTTGGGGCCACTATCATCATTCCTGCCGGCATTTACATCGGTGCTGCTGCTGCTGCTGCGTGCACGAGCAGCAGCATCTGGATTGGGATGCAGCACGCCAGCATACGGCCATAGCTTTGCCAGCAATCTCATTCTCAAGGGGTCATGCACAGTGAACCCAACCTGACACAACAAAGTGCAGCTGTGCTTGCGCTGCAAGAGCTTGGCTGCTGCTGCCAGAATAGCCAGTGTCTTAGACGCCCCCTTGTAGTTGTGAAACAGCAGCATGATGCGACCGCTACTGCGGAACAGCAGTTTGCCTGCCATGTACCGGGCGTGCTTTTCTGGAGCGTTGTGGGGACTGACAACCAGATAATCCAGTCTACGCCGGATGATCACAACCAACAGCCAACAGCAGCAGCAGCAGCAGCAGCATTGCAGGAGGCAGCAGTTAGTGCTGGCACATGGGTGTGTGAGACACTGGCTGCATTTGTTTGCAGGAAAGGGACTACAGCTGTTCTTGAGCTTTGCTTCAGATGTTTAGAGAACATTCGCTTTGCCGGTGAGCAGTAGAAGTAGAGGTGTAGTGTCCAGTGTCTCACACACCTAGTGCCAGCACTGCCCACCACCTGCTGCTGCTGCCATTGATGTCCGGTTGATCACGACTAAGTAAAACAATCAAAAAACAACCAAATAATCTAGATAGAATCACCACCAAACACATACTGAAACACAATGACAATCCTCCAAGTGGCCGTCTTGAGGCCTGAAACTTAGTGCTCGCTACACTGAAGCGAGGAACTTCCTCTCGGAGAGGTATAAGCCATTTCATAAAGATAGAAAGCTGAAACCCAGGCTGATCTCCATGCAACTCACTTAGGGGGAGCACCATCTCTCCACTGCCGGCTGCGTACTTTCCACCTTGTCTGATCGTAGGTGTAAGGCATGTGCCCCTTTTGCCTGCTGCCTGCATCTGCCTCAAGCTGATGCTGCTGTTGCTGTTGTGCTTCTCGCCAGGCGCGGACCCGCTCATGCCTCTCCAGCTGCTGCTGACGCGCTTTCCAAAGCTCCCATTGCTGCTGCCGATACCGCTGCTTTGCTTGCTGGCTCTCAGACCACTGCTGTTTAGGAAACTTGTCTGGCCGGCTAATGTGAGAACTCTGCTGTGCTACCTCAGCCCCATCTGAGGTATCCAGGACGTCTGTCAGCCTCCACACCTTCTTCGGGTCATCGTCTCTACTGGTATACTGCTCTGTGGACGCACGAGCAATCAGCGCCCCACGCCTTGCAGGAACTGGCAGCCTTGCTGGCGCTTCGGTGGGCGCCTGCTGTCTGGCAGACCACCGTACTTGCGCTGCACAGTGCATGATTATGCAACAACAAAATCAGTGTGCGCATAATGCATCAGCAGCTGATGTCCTCATAGCCAGTGCGGCACAACTTGTGCAGCCAACAACCAGCTGGTTGAAGCTGGGTGACAACAGCAGAGTGGTGCTCGCACAATAATAGCTGGGTAGCAATCAATTTACACTACACCATGCATGGTATAGCAGCTGGCAGAGGCTTGAGATTCACCTTGAGGCGCTACGTGGAAAATTGAAGCGGCGAGGTTTGCCCTGGGCCCCACAACAGACCTGGTTGGTGCTTTTGCCAAGCCAATCAACAGGAAAGCAGAAGTCCTGAAACCGTTTGCGCTTCCGCCAGCTGCCGTATGCAACGGGTTTGTTCGTTGGAAGCACTGATGCGCGATACACCGCAACAACAACACCTTCAGCGGGCATAGCCACTGCGATCGGCAGAATCACAATCAATGCCTGTTGTGCATGGGTTTCAAGGCTTTCTGTGACGCTGCACGCGTCTGCTAACCATAAAATGAGTGGGACTGCTGCCAAAACAAGCAGCTACCGCAATATTCTACTCCACATCATAGTATGGGCGCTGGGTGCAGTAGACAAGATCACTAGGGGGTTTCATTACGTCTGTAATCGTCTTGTCGCTGGACCAGGCAAGGTCAAACCAGGAGGTAGCAACCCTGCACCTCCTAAGACCATGGGTATCATCATCACAGAGCCCAACATAGCAGATGTCTCTCTCCGCACTATAGCAAACATCGCAGTCTGGTAAGCCTAAAACAACTGTGTTGTAAACATACGAACGCCCGCTGCTTCCTCCCAATGGCACCAACTGCATACCACAAGTGCATCCTCATGTGACTTGTTGTCAGTCCTAGTCCCTTCTGTCCAGGACCTGCCACTTGCATCTGGATGGCTTTGCATTTACTATTGTGGAACCAAAAACCTTGCTTTTCCTGCAGGTGTATGTCTTATGGTGTGCGGCAGGTACACCTCTACGATCCATCTGGCCACCTGAAACGTTCTCAGTCAGTGCTAGCAGACAACCTGCAAACTGCAGCTCTTCAGGCAGGCAGCACAGTCATTCTGAAGGTATGTAGATCGCTTCTATACCCCATGCTGCTACTGCTGCTGCAGCAGAAGTATGCTGACATGCAATAGTGGCTCCAGATTTCACCACATGCGAGTTCACCTATGAAATCTGGGTTGCCACTGAAATGACACATGGAGACCTGTCACAGCAGTCTGCTGACATGAGCTTGGCATGATACATTAGTACGGCTTACTGTCATCACAACAGGCTCACTGATGTTTTGTGTCTGTTCTGATGGATTGTTTCAAGGAGCTCCTGCACAAGCATAATCTTTGTTGGCACCAGACACCAGTACTTCCGGCTAAGTCAATCATGATCGGCATCAGAATCCAAACCCTGCAGCCTCTCTTCAGTCATCTCTTAAGCAGACCCATGTGCAATACATGGCTGGCAATGTATTAAACACGAAACTGCGGTCTCTTCAGTTAGCAGTAGGTTCATATGATGCTGCTTCTGATGCTTACTTATTCTGCTATGCAGTGTGGCTGGTCAGCAGCTGCTGCAAATGCTGTACCACCACAATGTGATAGGTCACTTCAGCTACCTGCACCACTAGAAGCATCAGCTTCGGCAGCAGCAGCAGCAGCAGGCAGGGCATGTGCAGAAGGAAGCAAGTGCCTCGTATCTCAGCAGCTGTCCATGGACTCCAAGCATGTATCACAGGAGGACCTCATTGGCGTTGCAGATAGCAGCCACAAACTCAGTCAGCATCTGAACGGTCTAGGGCACCAACAACCACTGCCAGCAGCGCTGAATGGACATCAGCACAATACATGGTGGTCTCGTGATAATCAGCAACATCTTGTTACTGGAAAAGTCAGTACCAAGAGCAACCTGCAGCTTGGAAACTGTCCTGCAGGCAACGGCATCAGCAGCAGCAGCAGCAGTAGTTCAGGTAGTCAAGGGCCAGCAGTGACGGTGCGCCTACTATCAGCAGAAGATGGACATGACCCAGTGATCACTGCTGCTCTTGAGAGGTGTGCCGCACACATCATTTCAGGCAGCTCTCCCAGAGCAAACAGCGTAAATAAGCCATCTAGAGGCAAACTGCTCCTGCTGGAAGGCAGCAATGGCGGCAATGCACCTTGTAGCTGCTGCAGCAGTGATATTGATAAGGGCAGCAGCAGTCAGAAGCTCTGCGTCTGCAGTCGTAGGGCACAAACTTTCAGCCGGTGTTGTGGAGCTCCAGCATCAGCTGCAGCGGGACAAAACACAGCTGATGTCTTCCAGCATTCATGCAGGAGCAGTAGCAGTTGGGATGTTAGTACAGCAGTAATGGCAGATTCTAACCACCCCAGCCAGTTCAATAGCGTAACTTCAGCAGCAGTAGCAGCAGATAGCAAAGCAGCAGCTGGACATATGCTCCAGCTGCAGCCAGGCCTTCAGCAGATGAATGGTCACAGGCCCAGCTGTGATTGTGGACAGGGTGTTTCTTTGAAGAATGGAGATTGCGCAGGTGTTTTCCCTCTGTTAGACAGCCCAGAGACTGACCAACACCTGTGCCAACAACAGCAGCAGGAGCAGGAGCAGCAGCAGTGTCTGACAAAGCTAGCAGTATTACCAGAAAGCCTGAGTGCGCACAGTCTCCAGCAGCAGAAGCAGGAAGGCAGCATATTGCCCGAGCTTGCAGCAATAGCAGATGTAGAAATTCTGTTAGAGCCTCAGTTACTGCTTGTGTTTGGGACTGTGCTGAGCCTGGCTGGCTACCCACCATTCCATTCTAGGGCTTGTGAAGTTCACTTTATGGGTAGCCCAGCTAGTGCAAGTAGGCAAAAAGTAGCCAATGCCATTGCTGGCTACTGCAAAGTATTGCAAAGACATGGAGCTTGAGTGTATCATGAGTTTTTCCAAATGCAAAACGAGTTGCTGTCGGCAGTTGCGGACATGGGAGATGCACACTGTGGTGTTTTGTTCAGTATATCTTGAACACTTGCCATGTGATGGTATCATCCAAACATGATCAGAATATGATGAGATGCATCTCTGAGTTATGGTCAAGTATGTGTAGAGGGCTTGATTTGTATGTCTGCAATACAAGCAAAGTGCGGACTCATTGTTTGATGAGGAACGTGTGCTGTTGTCCGTCCTTGCATTCCCTGCACGTGGCTGAGAGACAATTTAGCTTGCTGCATGGCTGCATTTTCTTGACGACGCCATTGTTGCAGATATCAAGTGGACTCCAATTGGTACTTTCAGAGCAGGAGTTCAAGAGTAAGCCTGCACTGCAGCATATTCCAGCTGGAGCATCAGTTGAAGCATTGTCACTGTAAATTGCAGTTGCCGTGACACCCTCAAGTCGTAGTACGCGTAGTAGCAGTAGGTTACCCTGTCCAACCAAGCGATCTTCTTATCAATTATCCAATACACTCTCAAGCACAATTGTGTGTAAAGCTCAGACGCAAAATGGCAGAAATGCCGTACAAGGCAATGTAGGAACCGCATGCAGTGATGTAGCCACTGCTACTACTTGTTGTTTACACATCCAGAGAATCCGAAGCACCGTGCATTGGTGATGCATGTGTGACACATGTACACAACGACTGAGCCCGTCAGCCGTGCCCAATATCCAATACTGGCAAATGCCATGGCCTGTGCACAGGCCCATATTAAGAGGCATACAGACAATTATGGTGGTTGAATATATCTGGATCTTAGGTATATCTGTTGGTCTGATACAATGCAACCTGGCCGTACAGCCCTTAGCATGGCTAACTAGTTGACGACCACTAAACCATATATATGGTTGGTGTGCATGATATGAAACCACCACATGGAATCCCATGCTACGCAATGACAATTGCCTTGCGGTTTCAACATCAACAGCACTACCAACGTTGACATCCTGTTCCACAACCAGCTGATACCTTTTGTTGGCAACAATCATTACCATTTCCATATCCTGCGCGTCAGTGGAGGCTACTTCTGGTGTTTGTAGCGTCAGTGGAAGCTACTTCTGGTGCTTGTAGCAACTGCCCAACTACCCCTTCTGAAGTTGAAGATAAGTCTTGCATGCCTTTAATTCTTGTACAGAGCAGCACAGCACATAGACATGATCATGTCTCATGAGCACATGGCGACATGAATAAACACCCATTAACCCCGTCCAATAGTGTTGGCGCAGTAAGTGCGCTACTGTCATGATCATGGCCAGCTGGTTTGCAGGGGCACGACTACTGCCAGCTGAATTGGCCACAGATACCATCATCTCATTTCCCGCCAAAAACCAAAGTGGTGGTTCCACTGAAGCAGCTGCTGGCCGCCGATCCAAACATGCTCAACACGAACTTCACACTGCTGGTCCCCCCAGGATAGTAGCTTGTGAGGTAGTACAGTAGTGCTACCACTTGCAACCCCGAGCACACCAGCGACAGCACATAACTCTTCATGATGAGAGCTGCATACAGCGTCATTGCAACACTGCCAAGGTAACCTGCAAGGCACATGGTATAGACACAGTCAGGGCCCTTGCTGGATGATTGGAGGGATTAGGTGCCAGCCCTGCTGTTTTGCTCTGTGATGAGGCATCACTGGTGACAGATGCCTCAAATGCAAATAAAGTGAAAACTTCGACTGAAAACATACTAGAAATGCAGTTATTATGTTCCATGTCAACAGTTGGTGCCTGCAGATCACTGTAGATGTGGCTGACCAGTGTTGCCAGAACACACAGCTGGGTGAGTTTGACTTCAGCTCAGTAGCTGGTGCTTCTGCTGTTGCTGGCTGAACTGTGCTGATGCATTCGGCACAGGCGTCACATCTGCAGTGGGTATCAGAAACAGCTGTTTGCCCACTGTGCGACTCCAGTCAGAGGCCTGTCAGGAGCTGTAGCTGAACAGCTGCTGGTTACTGCTGCTGTCAATACGGCCGCACCTGCACTGAATGGCAGGCGGTCACGCTCCAGCATGTGCTTCATCTGACTCCTCCAGCCCTTCAATGCTGCAAAGCCGCTGAGTACCAGACAGCACCCGATTGTGAAGAAAAGTGCAAATTTGCTGGGGGACAGCAGCAGTGTGGGCAGGCCTATGAAGAAGGCAAGGAATAGGAAGAGCAAGCCGGCTCCTAGAAAGCAGAAGAAATGCATCAATTGCTGCCCGGACGGAAGCCTGCATTACAACAGAAATGTGTTACAGCTGTAGAGGCATGTATACGCAACTGGTAGGATCTGGAGCCAGGTGCATGAAGGCGGTTGCACTGGTCTGCAGGCACAAAGTCTACTTACTTTCCATGAATCGACGAGTTAGGGCAATCGCCAGCTGCTGAGTATCTCAGACCAGATACAGTTGGTCATTGCCTTTGTAGGGATCCAAGGACTCACGTGTTCTCTAAGCTGGTGTTTCCTATGGTGGTTATGCCATCTGATACTGCTGTGTACCCCGATCTCAAGAAACTTGATATTGAGCCCCCAAGGTCTTCTGCTCGTTTACCAATTTGTGTGGATGTCGAAGCTGCAGCAGTGCCAGCTGTCCCTGCTTCAATATCGGTCTGCTGCTGGTAGCTTGTCCAGTCCGCTAGAAGGCCGGGTGACTCTGCTTGCTGCTGCTGGCTTTGAGCCCCTCCAAAAAAACCTTTGATTGCATCCATCTGATAGCCACCGCTCACTTTATACGATGTGTTTGGCAGGTACAGGATGGGACTTCGAGCGCGAGTGAGGCCTCCGGTCGCAAATCCGACAACACCAATGTCTTGAGATTACCATGACGCTGGGACAGCTGGCAGGGACAAGGAGCCATCTTCGATTAACTGGCTCTCTGACAGACTAACAGAAAGCAGTTTCACTGCTGCGCCAAGGCTTGGCGGTAGGCTTTTCGATCGCATTCATTGCCTGCGTGCTTGCTACTGACGTCTGTAACGAAATGCAGTGCACTTGAACACCCTATTGCCGTCAGCATCGAACGCGACCACCGTGCGGATCCCGCCAGGAGGCACAGCATCGCCTCGGTATCAGAGCATAATACCGCTGTTTGTAATAGTGCATCGGGAACGTCATCATGATGAAGCGGGTGCCATCTTGTGTGAAGGCAGCACTACACTCAGACAAGCTGATTATAGTGAGCACTCACAGCTTCTCCCTCTCGTTTAATGGCTCAGCGAGACGCAGTTATAACTTGAAATCACACGTATTGATGCATACAGGTTATCAAAATTGGTACAAGCAGCTTGATTAATGAGAAATACGGGAGTCTGAACCTCAGCAGCTTATCTAGGATATGTGAGGTGGTTCGTGAGCTACACTCGAAAGGTATGACGCAGCCATTCGGCGCCGTAATCTGGCAATGAAACACATGCTAAACCGGTGATATGCAGTCCTGCTGCAGACATACTGTAGTGCAGAAGCAGCTGGCTCTCTGCTGCCACCATTTTGAGCTTCTTCTACATTTTCACTGTAGTCGTAGATGCTCTTTTTGCAATGTGCCCTCATCATATGTTTGATACTTCTCTATACCCAGCTGTGTCAGCACAATGCAGTCCTGCAGCATCTGCAGCCACTGGTGCCACTCAGAAACATGATCTCCCTTGTTGCACTGCTAATCCCCCTCATCACCTTTCTTGTAAAGCTGTATATAACAGCACATGCTATCTCACGTAGGTCATTACGTAATCATAGTCAGCAGCGGTGCAGTAGGTGTCGGATGCCAACGGCTAGGCCTCAGCAGCAGGCCAACTAAGCTGGCTCAGAAACAGGCTTTAGCAGCAGTGGGTCAGGTGCATCTCATGCGGTATTATGAAGATATCCTCAATGCCCTTGGCCTGGTGAGCCCCTTGGCATTCCAGCATGACTCTCCACAGCAACCTGTGTGCTCAAGTACACAGTAATGACAGCCATGGCAGCAGAGTCCTGATTTGGCAATCAGCAGGAGCAAGTGCTTGATCATGCCTCTGGTAGGAGGTTCAGTCGCAGCAGGATAGTCCACGATTCAATTCAGGCAACAGCAGCAGCAATACAGTTTGCAGACAGCTTGTGTTGTAAGCTAGTGCAGCATGGACTAAGTGAGCAGTCTGAATCATATTCTGCTGGTTGTCAGCAGCGTCCAGCAGCAGGACAGTCCCACAACAGGAGATTCCTGGTCACACCAGCTCTTTGCCTCTAAGTCACCATCAGTCTGCATCTTATCCACCAGCTGTGTGCTGGTATTAATCATGCATGTACAGCTTTACAATCAGAATGCTGTTGCATTTGCTCCTGCAGAGATGTGCACAGGTACTGCTGACATTGGACAACTTAGCTGACCGCAGTCAGTACATCAACGCACGCAACACCTTCACTGAACTGATGGCATATGGCACCATCCCCGTTGTCAATGAAAATGTAAGTACAAAAGTGCACCAAACCATCTGCCAAAAGCATCCACACAGCATTGGTACACACTGCAAACTGAGAGGCTGCTGCCAGCTGCATCAAGATTCTGCCTTGTCCTCAGCTGTGTTTTCAGCTCTGTTTTCAGGTTTTCTTATGCAGCTCTGCCTGAGGTTCTGATCTGTGACCAGTGCTAGCTTACAGGACTGTTGAAAGCTATGTCAGGATCAGCACCACCTGAGGAGACCTGCTATCCTTTCTAGTAGTCCTGACTAGTTTTTGACTGCTGTACTGCGGGCTTTGCAGGACACAGTAGCGGTACAGGAGTTGCGGTTTGGAGACAATGACACGCTGTCAGCACAAGTAGCGACACTGGTTGAGGCTGATTATCTGTTTCTGATGACAGATGTGGATGCACTGTACACGGCAAACCCAAAGGTAAGTGCAACATGTGAACACAGAACGTATGCATTGTTGATCACTGGTAAGCCTTCTGTCTACTGTTGTAGCATTGGTGCTGTCTTGCGTAACTTGAGATGCCTCGTACCTTCAACTGTACGGGCTTTGAGCAGTACCAGCTGTAATGAAAGAATCTTCTGCAGCGCTGCCTTACCAAGTTCCCTGTTTAATGATAAAATGCGCTGGGTTACTGTAGCCGAGTTGCACGTACTGTGGCACTGAGCAATAGTGAGTGTGGTGGGGGTAAAGTGGCCCTTGTCTGCTAAGCAGAAAGGCAGACAAGAGGTGGCTGGGATTGGGCTGCTGTATGAGCTTCTAACCCAATTGGCAGCCGCCTCTGGTTCCTCCTCTGGCATGGTCCTGCACAAGCAATCGCCAGCTGCAATCATAAGAAGGTCTCTGCCAACAAGAACTCTTGATGGCCTGCATGTTCATGTACCGCCAGTTGACTAACTCCGTAAGCACCTACTTCCTGTGTGTCTTATGTTTTGACATCTTGCTACCATCCCTGCTGCATCCCTTGCTCTGCAGCTGGACCCAAATGCAACTCCTATCCACGAAGTAGAAGACATCTCAACCCTCACTGCAGACACAAGCACAGCTGGAACACAATGGGGCACAGGCGGCATGGTCACAAAGCTCACAGCAGCCCGCATTGCCACTGCTGCTGGCTGTTGCCTAGTCATCTGCACCAGCTTGCACCCGGAGGGCATTGTGGAGATCCTGAACGGGGCCAGGCAGGGGACAAAGTTTCATCCGCTGCCAAATGCTCTGAAGGGCAGGAAGCGCTGGCTGCTGGCAGGTGGGTGTGCTGTTATTGACAAGGTTTGGGCATCAGATGCTGCTACAGCAGCACCAGTCATTGACTTATAATAATTCAGTGCACAGCCTATGCCTATGTCAGTCCTGCTATTGCATTGGTCAATGTTTACTGCAGTAGGTTGACAACCCATTACTGTGTTACAGTTCAAGGCATGATCTCTCCACTCATGCCTTTTGACAAGCATTTGACAGTGCCTTCAGCTGAAACAATGGGCAGTCTATGCCCCAGCATCATAATATGCCATGAAACCTCCATTAAGTGCCACCTTTTGAGGTGTGATGGTGTGACTGCCACCAGGTATGCCAGTTTTGCTGCTATGGCTTTTCCAATTCATCATTATGCACGGTTTGGGATTGTTTTGCAGTAGGCTGAGTATCCGAGTCCAGCTCCTCAACCAATGGATACATCATAATATGTTATCTGTCATGTAATCAATATCTTTTGCCTATTGTGCCTGCAGTGCCCATCAAGGGCTCTATCTGGATGGATGACGGGGCCATGCACGCCATCCGTGACAAACACAAAAGCTTGTTCCCTGTTGGTGTCATCAAGGTTGTAGGAGAGTTCTCCTCACAGGATGCAGTGTCCCTTTGTGATGCTTCTGGACATGAATTTGCACGAGGCCTGTCTAACTTTGACAGTAAGGTGGGACAGGAGGGGCGTCATCTGCCGCAATCATTGACTATCAGACTGCTTGGTTACATCAAGTATCACAAGGCTTGAACTTACATTGCTGACCCGGTATTGCTGGGCCAGACAAGCGTATCGTCGACTCTAAGAATTGGTGATGACAGGGCATATTTTGCAGGATTGTTATGTCTACCGAGGCTTTTTTCATGTGCCTCGTGCTCCATCACTCCTCTATCACTATCTAGTCAAGCGCAAAGTGGTAGCTATCCTGTAACATAACCCAGCTGGCCATCACAGGCATAGGCACCGCTAGCTGGACTGCAACAAGATTTGTAGTTTTGGTTTGTATAGTGTATGAAAAATCTCTGCAATGAGTGCTGCTGCTGGCTTCAGGAGGTGAATATGATGAAGGGCAAACACAGCCGTGAGCTGCCTGCGATTCTTGGGTACCACACAGAGGGGGAACTCATACACAGAGGGAACCTAGCCCTCTTACTACCAGGTAAAGCAGGATCCGCAACAAACTGTGCTGTACTATCCTGTAATAAGACAGTTGGCAAGCTGGATTTCTGCTGGCTGTGTGGGCTGAATGATGTTTGGCGTGTGCATGCAGACAGCAGGGTATCAACAACAGCTGGCACTGCCGTATTGCAACTGGAGTTTGGGGCACAGCTGCAGCAGAATGGCCTTGGCCTGTCACGTGCCATTCTGTTGCACACAGGCAACATGTGTGGAGGTCTCTCTCATCAGGCTTGGTGCATGACAAGCGATTGCCTTGCCGGGTGGAGAGCATGCGAGTATGATCTGTTGGTGTGTGTGCTGCATTGCAGGTGATGATCATGACGATTGGCCTAAGAAGGGTGTGCGAGAGAAATTGGCACAGCGGCTGGCAGGAAACTTTGGCAGAAACAACGACATAGATGACATTGCAGACAATGACAGCGCAACCAGCAGCAGGGGGTCATTGCAGCTGGTAGCAGCAGCGACAGCATCAGGGGAGCTGATGCAGCAGCAGCAGCATGCACATACACAAACAGGACTGCCGCCGCTTCCTCCTAATGCTCATTGAGCAGAAGTAATAAAACGGCTTTGAACTGGCTGCTATTGAATAATGGACTGACCAGCTGTCTGTACGCCATTTTCTTGTTGGCTGGGTGGCAATCTGTTGGAAATTTGGTTGCGTATGCCTCTACATTTCGGGGCACTACAATGTATTGCTGCTGCAGCAGTCACTGTGTGACCTGCCAGTGGTCAGCGGTTGTCGAGCCAGCCTGCAGGCACAAGCAGCAGCAGCTGAAGTGGACTTCCTTAACAAACATGCGATCGCGTGAACCCAGCAACCTCAATGTGTGCTGTTTCAGTATTGCTACTACTACTACTACTACTACAAGTTACCTCAAGGGTTTCCACCCGTAAGGAGCCAACTAATGGCTCATGGGGGCAAAAACAGAAACAAACACAGGCCAGATTCAATCCGGCAGAATGTCTGCAAGTTCGAC
>JABEVS010000682.1:0-23388 GCA_018290735.1 Coelastrella sp. MACC-549
TATGGTATGGTATGGTATGGTATGGTATGGTATGGTATGGTATGGTATGGTATGGTATGGTATGGTATGGTATGGTATGGTATGGTATGGTATGGTATGGTATGGTATGGTATGGTATGGTATGATTCAGTATGGCAGCAGCACGTGCAAGGGCTTGTAAGAACTGCATTGCCACAGCAGCTCACCTTCAGCTGCTGTTCCTGCAAGCACCTGCTCAAGTCCTCCTGCCAAGCAGCGGTCAGGTCCTGTGGCGGTTGTACTGCTGGCCACGCCCTGATACTGCCTGCCTTCCCTAGAGTATACACCAAGTGACCGCCAGCTGCAATGCTCCGAACAGGAAACACATGCGCCTTCCAGCACCGACACAAGGTCCCAGAAGACGCATCCAGCACCCACACCTTGCCCCCTTGATCGCCAACCCACAAGCTGCTACCCACAACAGCCAGAGCAGTGACACCTGTAGGCTTGAAGGCTCCGGCAGTGCGGTTACTGCTCCACAACAGCTGTCCACCTTCTGAGTACTTCTCAAGCAGCCCCTTTTTGTATGAAAGCCACATACCGCCGTCTCCAGCAGCAACTAGGTGCTTGATGGCACCCCAGCGGTCGATCTTGTCCACTGCAGCAGCACCTGCAGCTGCAGGTGTGGAGCCCATTGCAAGGGATGCTCCCGTGGTGCCTCCATAGGCTGCATGAGGGCTGCCTGAATCCCCGCTGGCTTGCCGGCCCGGAATGATGGCATCCTCCATAAGCCTAGATGCCAGTTTGTTGGCAAACTTGTTGAGGACTTTGCTGGCCTGCAGCAGCAAGAGCCACAGGTCATTTCCCCTGGACTGGCACACTTTCCTGGAGACAGAACATTCTAGCACACCGCCGAACGTGGCAAACTGGGTCACAAGGTTCATCTATGCTGCTCGGGAAAGGTTATCATTGCCTTGTGTTGCTAACAGCAATGACATATGTCGGCTGGGCATGCCAGCTCAACCAGCTTCATACTACTAATCTGGCACCACACGCTGCTTGCATCAGCACTAGCTGCTGTAGCTATGCTTGCAGGCTGCTGCATTGCCTACTTGAAAACATGCTGTGAGATGCATGGACACTGTCGCACCTTGCCAACACTCTTGACAGCTGCACTCACGGCCATGGCCTTGACATCTTTCTCACCTTCTACTGTCAATTCTGACTCAGCAAGCTGCATCAGCATGCAACACAGTACGATATATTGAGCCAACACAGACATCCCTGGCTGATCACTTCCTGCAAAGTGGCATAGCACTGACAGCAATGGTTGCTCCATTTGTGCTCTGATCAGCATCCCTCTACCAGCAAAGGTAGCATCAGCTTTTCAAATGGAGTAAGGAATATGAGCCGTGCTGCTGCATGGCATCAAGTGCTCTGCACCAACTGCTGCGCAAAATTCTTGATGACAAGGCATCTTGTCCCCTTATGCTCACCAGTTCTGCAGCAGGACGTTCAAACAGGCTGTTCAGGCGGCCCACGTCAAGCCCATTCCTGGGATAGATGTCATTGAGGCTACCAACAGCAGCATAGCCTCTGCCGGCATAGCCGTCTTGGAAATCGGCCGGCTCATCAGCTGTGTCAGCCAGAGTCCCCAAGTGCTCCCCATCTGCAACGGCCAGACACATGCAGCTCAGGATTGGTAATCCAGCTCATCCCAGAGAGACAGAGGCTGCAACCATCAGGTGCATGATACATTTGCAGAGCCAAAGTAGGATGTTGTCTGCTCAAGCAGGTTAAGCGCACTCATTGCTTGGAAGTAGCTTCCTACAAGAACAGCTTCAACTAGGCAGACAGACCGCCAGCAGCTTAAAGCTTCACCTACTATGTGCATTCCACAAGTTGATGGTGTTCTTCCCCACAGTCCACAGGACACGGCCTCCTCTGCTAACTTCTACAGCAATGACCTTGCTGTGAGGGTTTAGAGCCACACCAGTCCTGGCATCCACCTTCTTCAGCTGCCGAAGCAGGCGAGGGGGTGCGCCCGAGTCACCATATGCTGGGCTGCCGTAGCCCCACATCTTGACAGCACCATTACCAGACCCTGCAGAGCATGCGGAGGAGCGATGTTGTTGTATCGAACCTGGTCTCATTCAGTAGATAAATCATCAGAACCCTTCAGACCAGTGCTGGAGCCTTCAACAAGGCTGCAAAAGATGCAGTCTTATTGCCTGATATATGCGTATCATAGGCCAACTTGTCAGTTAAGGTTGGTGCAGATCTTGACTGGAATATTAATGCTGTATGCTCACAGCTGGTCACTGGGGTTGGGGTTCAGGGATAGACATTTGACCTACTGAGTCAGCAGTACTGACCAAACTGACCACACAGGCCTTGTTTAGAATGCAATCATTAAGCAGCAGGAGCCGTACCCTGGACAAAACAGAAATGAACTTGCCATTGGTTGGATCTAATGTCTATGGACCTGGTATTGGCTCAAAAACAAGCGGATGTGCCAACATCACTATGAAATGATGAAGACAACAGATCTGTATATCTTCATCTCACCTGTGAACAACCTTCCAGAGGGTGACACAGCAATGCTCTTGACCTTGCCACTGTGAGCCACCCAGCTGTGCAGCAGCTTGGCGACCCCTCCACTCTGTGCTAGGCACCAGCAATGAATGCTGCCATCAGTAGTACCACACCACAGCCATCCAGGACCTCGAGCCACTGCTAAACACGACACCTTGCACGGTTTGCTTGCTCCTAGACCCACTGCTGCACCAGATTCGAAATATGCCGGTGCTTTCTGAGGTATTAGTTCTGTACAGCCTGCTGAATCGTGGTCTTCATTTGGATGTGGTTTAGCACCAGAAGGCAGCGTACTGCCTGACTCTTGGGGCGTCCATTGCAGGATTTGTCCTGCATCACCAGCTGGTCCTGCAAAGAGGCTTCCAAGGCCTGCTGCTAGAGTTTTGAGAGGGGCTGCTGCTTTTGGGTTCAGAGGCGGTAGGCGGATCTGAGCATTGAGCTCCTGCTGTAGGGCCTGCAGGACGGGGGCAAGAGTCGAAGCACTTGCACTGGCACTGCTGCTGTGCCTTTGGCCAGCATCAACGTTGATGCTTCTTGCTGTTGAACCTGCTGAAGGTTCGTAAGGACAGTATTTACACTGGCTCGTGCTCAACTGGATAAACAGGAACTGGCTACATACAATGACAGTAGGAGTCTCACCTGTGAAGCGCTGCTGGCCGCTCCCCTGGGTATTGCTCCAACATTGCCCGTGATGCTGTAGCTGCTGCTCACAGTACTGCTACTGCCTTTTGCACCAGACAGCTGCAAATCCTGTAACTGCTGCTGCACATCTATCTGCTGCTGCCTTTGCTCCATCCTGTCTGAGGCTGCACCAAACCAGTCGCGGCCGTCTGGTGTTGAAGAAGCAGCCACAGCAGCTGCTGCAGGCGGTGCGGGAGCACTGCGAGCAGGCTGCGATGGTGGAGGTGCTGCTCTAGCTGGAGCAGGTGCTGCTGGTGCTGATCTTGCAGGCATCGCAGGTGCAGAAGGAGCTGGTCTGCTGGGTCGGCCAGCATGCAATGGGCCCCGTGCTGCTGTAGGTGCTGGAGGGGCGGCACGTGCTGGTGCTATAGCGGCTGCTGCTGCAGAGCCCACTGCCTCATCATAGCTAGGGGGAGGCGGCATGCATGCTGCAGCATCATATGCTGGCGGAGGTGGCAGATCTGCTGCTGCATAGTAGCTAGGGGGTGCTGGCTCTGTAGTGCCAATACCGTTGTGCCCTGGTGTATGCAGGGCACTTAGGAAGGCAAAAGGGTCGTCAGAGGCTGCAGAGCTGCTGTTAAGCTGACCAAATGGGTTCTCTGTAGGTTTCGGAGGAGGAGGAGGAGCTGCTCTGACTGGTCTTATGTTTGCTGGATGGTCTGCTGTTTTGCTTGATAGCTCTGGAGTGTGTGGTGTGCTGGCTGCAGGAAGGTCACCAAATGGATTCCAGTCATCCTGCATGAAGTGAGTTACGTACATAGGCATTATGCATCATACCTTGTCAAGAGCAGCTGATAGGCAGCTGACACTAGCTGGCAGGTTTGGTGCAGTACTGTGGCACAGCATCACTGAACAAATTAACTAGACTGCCAGCTTAGCAGCGCAAGCATACATATTACCTGGACAAAAGGGTTTGCCATTGATGCACGCAGCCTGCGGGCCAACGCTAGTGCCCTGCTGTTGCCATCACTGCAACGCAAGTGCTATGTAGCCTTGTGCATCAACCTGTCTAGACTCCGGAGCAACACTATACATCAATCAATGGGTGGTATTATTAGCAACTTTGAGGAGGAACTTGAGGAGGATTAACCTCCGTATGGCAGGTCTTCGCGGTCTACTCAACGGGCGATACACCCTTGCCTGGCAGCGACACGTATCAAATGACACTGCAAACCACCCGAACCTCAGCAGTTGTATATTGAGGCAGTACTCAGCTCACAGGGGCCCTGCAACCGTCCAACTGCCTGTCTCATCCTTTCTCTGTCCCAGCACGAAAGCGGCCACTTGCAGCCCGGTACGCCGTATAACTAGGCTAACGTACACTTGAAAGTCTTAAGCAGCTCGTATAACCGTGGCTAGGCCAATAGATCATGAATACAGCAGCACAAGAACTGGCCAAGGATGCTGCTGCAGCAAATTTCTTGATAGACTTCTTAGGACGGCGGGACATTCCTGATATTACTGCTACCAAAGCTGATCTTTGCGTTGTCTGTGGCAGCTCCGTCATCGCAACTGTGTAAGTTCGTGATCAACCAACCCTCACTGCATCCACCTACCTCTTCCTGACAATCCACAAAGAAACTGCTGATCGGGGATCATGCGATGCCAAACATAACAAATTTCATTGCTCGCATATCAACTAATTTCTTGAACCGAATAAGTGAACTCCCTTACAGGTATGCCGCAATGGAAGCCCTGCAGCAAGGTTCGGTGCCAGCTGTACTGATCACAGGTAGTAAAGGCCACTCTACAATACACCTTTACAATTCAGTGCGCAACCACCCAGTATGGCATTCGATAGACGTCACAGAGGGCCGCTTTGAAGCAGAAGTGTTGCAAGATATCTTCAAGGCGCTAGGGGCACAGCCTCAGCAGCTGCTGCCCTTAGAGGTGGAATCTTTGCACTGTGGTGGCAATGCTTCATGCTCAAAGAAGATGGTTGATGCGCTAGGACTGCAGCCGAAGCGTGTTGTTGTTATACAGGTATGTTGCTGTGGATCGTAAGCAGCCAATGAACTTCACTTTGTAGTCCCAGTGCAGAGCAGGCGGCTACACAGCCGAGCAAACAACAATGCATTGCAATGACAGCTAGGGCAGTTGCCGTCATGTGCACAGCAGCAGCAGCTGGAGGTCCGTAGCCATCGTTGGCACACCGCAGCAGCGTGCAATCTGACTGCAATCATGCTGTGATGTCTGCCGCCTTGAGGCATACCACCAGCAAACTTCCACCGGAGCAGACAAGTATATTGTAAGTAGCTACTGCACTATAGTTCATGGTGGTTGCGATTCTGGGACCACAGTCCTGACCTCATCGAACTAGGCTACACTTCTGATCAGCTGCAAGGCTTTTACAATTATCATCCATATAATTAAGCAACTGGAATACATTGTTCAAAACAAGAATCTCCCTGGTGACTCCTGCACTCCTGCATACTCTTTGCATTGTGTGCAAACAAGTGTGAAGGCCATAGTGGAGGAAAGAAGACAGTTTGTTTTGTGCATCTCTGTTACTTCTGCCTTGCACTGCTGCAAGATAGAAAGTGCAGAGATGCACACAATATACTGCATTGCAATCTGCTCGTGGCCTTTACACATGGGACTGGCAGTCTATCTGAGGCTCATGTGGCTTTTTGGTTGCTTCCCTCATATGAGGATGCATCCTCTTTCCGTCCGAACAGATGAGCTGAACAAGTATAACAGTGTTTCATGAATTGTAGGGGGCAAAAGAAAACGACTCTCAGATAAAAGATCAATCTTTGACAGGTTAACAAAAAAATTGTCTTCTTCATATGTTCTTCATATGTTGTTTGCCTGTAGGACCCCACCATGCAGCAGCGCACTCATGCCAGCTTCACCAAGTGGTGGCAAGCCCCAGACAGCCCGATCATCTACAGCTTTAGTCCATTGAGACCGCAGCTCAGAGTATCAGCAGATGGCGGCAGCCTAGAGTATGTACCAGAGAGCATCAGCAGGGATCCGCCTGTCCCTCAAGAACAGCTGCAGCAGTGGGTGCTAGACCAGCAGCAGCATTTACAGCGGCAGCAGCCAAACGCTGATGGTGCTGTAGGTGTAGCTGTGGCAGGAACAGTAGCAGGAGGCAGTGGCAATGCCAGACACAGTGTAGCAGAGCAGCAAGGGGTGTGGGACCTGGATAGGTATCTCAGCCTGTTGCTGGGTGAGATTCCTCGGCTTAGGGATGATCCCTCTGGATATGGGCCCAGAGGCGAAGGGTTCATAGAGCATGTTGATATCCCGCCAGAAGTTGAAGAGGCACATGCATGGTTGGCTGGGAGATACCCGGAGCTGCTGAGGTTGTAGGAAGATCTGCTGTTGAGTAGGCAGCCTGGGGCCACATGGTATCTGCTTATGGCTGTCAGGCCGTGTCTTATGCATGTCATGCTGCTGCTGCTGCAGCAAGTTGCTGCTGTTACTGCTGTTGGTTATGGATCAAAGACCCCCCCCCCTCCCTTTCATCTGAGTTGTTGGCGTGTGAACCCATCTAACCAAGCAATGAAGTACTGCTGCTCATGCCCTGGGCTGTCAGTGGCAGCTACAGGGAATAGCCACCATAGCCTGCAGCAAGCTGTGGGCCCCTACACAGATGCACATGCACCGATGAGGTTTGATATGAGCTTGAAGATTGCCTCATCAGCAGCCAGCACGGATCCCATCACAAAGAGCACAGCTATCCTCCTGGGGCAGGCTCGCTACAAGATGAGGCGACGTTCCAGCTTGTAGCCATCTCTCAGAACGATGAGGTGGCTCTGATATTTGGCTTCGGTGCTGCAGTCACAACGCTTGGATGGCGTGATGCAAGCTCTGCTTTGACAGCAGGTTGATGGCATGCACTCAAGTTATGCTTCCATCGAGCTGCTATTGAAGCGAAAACGGCGCCAAGCCATTTAGACGTTGTGACTGCACCATATCCTGGCATATTGGTTTGCAGAGCAAGCGAATGCAAGCACCACTGGCGGAAGTGTACTGGCTGCCCATAAGAGCACGTATGGAGGCTCATCGCTGCTTCCGGTAACACAGAAAATGTTCAATGAGAAGTATATATGCAGACTACATTAACGTTTCAAGCGTACGTCGATTTTCTGGGGTTTGAGCTCTGTCAACCGAACAAGCTAATGGGCTCGGTACAACGAGCAGCCTTAAGCGGCCCCGTGCGGTGTACGAGAGTGTTCTACAAGAATGCATTTGTATATCTGACGGCAACCATCCCAAGCAGATGCTGTAAATACATTTCAGTTGGCACCTCGATAGTACCGAGAGGGCTGGACAATGTACAATCAGTACAGGCCACCAGGTTCATTTGGAGGTCCACCTCCTCCACCGTTTGGTGGTCCCCCGGCCCCAGCTTATGGAGGACAGCAGTTCGGTTCACCACCATCGTATGGGCAGCAGCAGTTTGGAGGGCCTAGCAGTCATGGTGCATCAAAAGATCACGATGATAAGCTATCCAAGGTCAAGGACCCCCTGCTCTCAGCCGTTAGGTGGCTGAAGACCAGGACCCCTAAGGAGAAGCTAATTCTTGGGTGCATCGCTGGGTTTCTGGTGAGATACTCGCAGAAAACACGCAGTAGGAACCAGCCCTTGTACGAAAGCATATGGGGCTCTGAGGGCAGCCACCGCTGAGGGACGTATTCCTCCCGAGACCCTTTAACTGTGCAACTGCCTTGGTTGCCAGTTTCCAGGGGACCCAACTCTGATTATCAATACATGCAGGCCCTCTTGGTACTATGGCGCACTATTGAGGACCACGATACACTCTTCGTGCTAGCTGAAGTAGCTCACTTTGTTGGCATTGGTCTGCTGGCTTTCAAGATGTACAGCAAGCGCTCTGCAGCAGGTGGGCACTTGTCTGAATGCCTGTACACACCATTGCTTGTCTGTCGATGAGCTTGTTATTTCTCCTTGAGCGACATTAAAAAAGAGTTTCCTTCTGTGCTTGCATGATTGGGCTCGCAGGCAAGTGTTAAACCATCAATCGACTCCTTTGATCTGCAATGGTTACTCATTTGCTGTCGCTATCAATAACCATGCGCTGTCTTTTGCCGCTGCAGGCCTGTCATTGCAGACGCAAATCCTCACAGCACTCTTTTTGGTGATCCGGCTGTACTGCAGGTCAGCAAGCTTTGCTTAATTCATACTGCATCCGCAGTTGCCAACTGTGCCATGAGATTGCAGTGGTTAATGGCCAAACGCCTTGCATGAAGTGGTAACATGTCCTTGGTAACATGTCTCGAGCCAGTCTACCTGCAGTGGCTAGCATGCTTCATTCTTTTCCGCTGCTGCACTATCCACAGTCGCAATGCTGCAAATACAGTAAGGAAACCATTCACTGGCTGCTGCTGCATTATCTATCAGCCATTCCTGCTCCATTGACAGCCGGTGGGAGAGGCCCTGCCTTCTTCTTACACCGCTTCAAGCCTTTCAGCATATTGAACTCTCCCTGCATACAGTTTCATGATGGAGTATGACATCCACACCATCCTGGACGGGCTTACTCTCCTTGCCACCTTTGGAGTGCTGTATGCTTTGTGGTTCACCCCCATAAAGACCACCTACCAAGCCGACTTGGACACCATCAAGTTCTATTATGTGGTGCGTGACCAGACTGCGTGGCTTATTGCATTGTATTGGTTGGAGAAGATCAGGAACGGGCAGGATCTGGAAGCATTACCACACAGTGTGAATGCAGCAACTGAGCGACTGGCAGGATCTCCAGTTCAGACGCCAGCAGTAGCATTTGTGCTCAGCAGCAGCACGCATGTAATGCCTAGCCACCAGGTGCATTTAGTGGTCAATTTGTCAGCTATTTGCTGTAGCAGCTGTAAACAAGCTGCTGATTTGATCTCCATGTGGTGCTGCTGACATGTGCACAGCCATAACTCTATGATGCAGGAAGGAATTTCCATCACCTTGTTCAACATAACTCCTTATGCATTGTGGCTGCAATGCAGGTTATCCCATGTCTCGTCATGGCAGGAGTTGCCCACCCTTTCACATCACACTGGTTCATCTTCCGGGTAAGAGTCACTGGCAGTGCAGCAGCAGAAGCAGCAGTAGGCAAATGCTGTCAGTGGTTGCACGCCAACTGTGGATGATTTACACCATGTACCCAAAGTTGTCACCCGCAATTGCAAATACATCATGTGGCATGGACCAGACAGTGTTGCGTGTTGTGTGGGTCAGTATCTGGCTGTGCGCAGGATGGACACCATGACGAGGTGAATTCAGACGGTCGCTGCATTGTGGGTACTTGCCGTTGAGGGAAATTTGCAGGATTGTATGCTGTTCAGTGTGTCAGAGTCCCAGCAACAGATACTGCCTTCAACAGCACACAGTTGCTGGCACCATCAAGGCCAACATTCTTACATTCACTCGCTTTGATCTGAAGGCGGACCAACTGATGCAGCAGCACTGATGTCTAACTATGTGCTGCTTGTTTGCTGCTGCAGATCCTGTGGGCCGTCTGTGTGTACCTTGAAGCAGTCAGCGTGCTGCCCCAGCTGCGCATGATGCAGAACAGCAAGGTGGTTGAGCGCTTCACAGCGCACTACGTGTTCTGCCTGGGCCTCAGCCGCTTCTTCAGCTGTGCACACTGGATCCTGCAGCTTCTGGAGGGAAATCGCTACCTGCTGAATGCCCTTGGCAGTGGGCTGTGGCCGGTCATGGTGCTGCTGTCAGAGATTGTACAGACTTTCATCCTTGCTGATTTCTGGTGAGTCTGGCGCTTGGTGGTGATGTGCTTTTTGCTGGCATTCGCTGGTGTTGTGGCTGGTCATTGTCAGTGCTGCAGTCAGCCTGCTGGGGGGAGGGGGGGGAGTGCAGTGATTTGAGGTGCAAGGATAGCAATCTACATCACAGGCTGTGCAGCTGGCAAGTAGCTCACAGTGTCAAGTGTTGATTGGATGTGTGCTCCTTAGCAGGCTGCATCTCCTTGTGACACAGGCACATTGATGGTGCACACCTGGGTTCTTTACTGGCTATCATTATTGACAACAATGAGGACAAAAGGATCAAATTGCCTCTGCCTACATGTGCTTGCATTTTTTCAGCACACTCATTTGCTGCTGTTCTTGCTGTGTCTGCTGTTTGCAGCTTCTACTATGTCAAGAGCTATGCAGAGGGCTCCGGCATCGTCCGCCTTCCCACTGGCATTGTGTAAACAGCATCAAGCAAAGCATTGACAGAAGCTTCGACAACAGCAGCAGGGACAGCAGCAGAACTAGCAGGGCTTGGCGGCAGCGGATCTGTGTTTGACATGGAATACAAACTGATCAGCGGCAGAAGCAGCGGCAGTTTCTATGCTTTGAGCAAGGGGTTTGTGTTGCCAATTTTGCTGTGCGTGTTGGAACATTAGCTGTCTTTGAGGGTGGCAGGGCGCTGGGTTGGGAGTAGCGTGCTGTGTGGCAGGTGCCCTGGCGTCAACACAGCGAGTGTCAGCCCTGCATTAGCAGCAGGCGGCTTCCATCTAAGCACTCGCTTCCATAGGGCTGCCAGGGCAGTGCCATGATGCTAGTAGGGGTTAGGCAGATTGGGGCCTTTGCAGTAGTGAACCTACATATGAAAAGTTTTGCCACCTGCTGGCAGGCCAGTATGTTATGCGACAAGACCTGCATGCACAGCAATACTATTAGCAGTTCCCCCCGGTCAGACGAGTCAACATTGGCACAGATTATGCTGCAAAAACAGCACGACATACCATACCCACTGGGCGGACTTTGTTCTGTTTGTTGGTGTTCAGTTGGGAAGTTGCAGTAAATGTGTGCTGCTCTTTGTGTTTTGATCTTGTTTTAGAGCCACTGTGATGAACGTGCCTTGGAAGTCAGCTGGTGACTCGATCGTGCATTGCCGTTAGAGGATCCCCGGCCACATTGCAACCAGAGATGCCAGGAGGCCACACACACAGTATAATATTCATTTTAGTTGTGTTAACATCCATGCGTTCTGCTCGGACACGCAGATGACGACATATGTCAGACGTGTGGTTCAAGGTATCTGTCTACGACAGTGATCACGAGCTTATATCGTTGTCAGCTACGCCAAGGAGCGTAACGCTGTCTCTTTTGAGTGAAGCAGAAGCTCTCTTCTTGTACAAGCGTACACCGGACACCTCCGGAACATTCCCATCTGCACGGTGAGTGCTTCCGTGGTGCTCGATGCATCTCCATTATGCTGCATGGTACTTGATCATCACAAACGTACAGCCTTCAACCCACGCGGTACCGTTGATCTTTAGCAAGTCGCGAATGTCTCTTTAGCAGCATCTTGGACTGCAATCTGCCAGCACCCTGGCCTATACGCCTTGTCTAATGCCAACATTCTGCAGCTTGTAGGCAGTTGCACATCGCCGCAAGCTTGTTGCTGCCTTAAATCCTTGTCATACGTCAGCTGCAGCATCTCGGGCCTTCATCATGCCCCGTCGCACTGCAATCTCATAAAATGATTCCGTCTTAGTGTTGTATATGCTACTTCTTACAAAGTGCAGTACCGTGGATGCTGCTCACAGCCCCAGCAATATGTCGATCTCGTGTTTCTCGCTAGGCTAGACAAATGCAGCGAAGGCATGGCAGACAAAGCACGCCACGGTTTTATGGGCCTTCATTTACAACGTACATTACTCAGCAGTGTACTTCTTCTGGCCGTGACTATGGAGCTGCTTCTGTTTCTGCTGATCTTATGGCGCTTGTCAATACGCAGAACGCAAACCCGAACACTTCCCCACCCACTCAGAAACTTCTTTTAAACCTCAAGCTACTATGGCAAACGCAAGCGTGGACAAGGCTGTGAAGAAGACAGTCAAGGGAGAGGACTGGATTGATGACGATGAGTACAACAAGCAGAAGTAAGTGATCTCTTTTCAAAGTCAGCCAAGTTCCGCATGTACCCATCTACAGTCGTTTTTGTGCTAGCTATGCTCTCAGAACATACCAGGCTAGTCTCAATCTCAATGAGGGATGGGGCAAAATCTAACAAAGCTCTGCAAGCCTAGACTGTGGTGATCTTTCCACGAAATCTATCTTCTGGCTGCAGCACCCTGCTTCTGGTGCCCAGCCAGCTTTGAAGTGCTCCACACACACAAACGCACGTGCACGCACAACTGACAAGGTATGTGTCAGGTGCCTGCAACATCTGCTGCTATACTGCTGTTGACGCTGCTATTGCTGCTACTGCTGCAGGATGCTGTTGGGCCTTGGCAGTCTGCTGATTGCCATTGGAGCTCCTCTGCTGGGCTGCTCAGCCAAGAAGGTTGACAAGGGTAAGTTCTATTAATCTCATCATCTGACTTGCAGTTGTTCCTCTTCTACACCTTGCATACTCATCATTCTCTGTAAGTATGTGTGCCCATGTACACGTGGCCCAACGCATTCAGCACAACTGCACTTGACTCCTGATCCTGCCCAGAAGTAGCAATTGAAGGCAGTAATATACCATCTGAAGGTTGGCACCATCATTGTCACTGCATATACTACGAAACCTTGTGTAACACAAAATGTCGGAAATACTATCAAGCATCCACAAGGTGTTATCTTCAAAAGGGCTGCATTGCAATTGCCGATGCACTTCATGAACATCACCTCACCAGCAGCACACACCACAAGTGCTGTTCACAGATTACAGAACAGCTCTTCCAACCATAAAGGTTATCTACAAATCTCTCAGTGTCATACTGGCTGCTTCTTCTGGGCTGTGCCAGTGGCATCCCTTCATGCTCTCAACATTCACTCTGCCCCTGTCTTCTCTGCTGCCGTGCTGCTGCTGTACAGCCCGCAAGCAGCGCAAGTGAGCAGCAACAAGCGGCATGGCAGCCCCAGACAGACTTGCAAAAAGCCAGCAGCGGTGAAGATGGATATGCTGACAGCCCCACCCACTGGGTTTGACTGGATCTGTACCACACAATTAAACTTGCAAAAAGATGTCTTGGTGGCTGTGTGATGGAGCACACACAGACCTGGGCCCTGAACTAGGCCCAGAATAACAACACCATGTGTTACACGCCTTTGGTGATGTCAAGATGTGAAACTGGCTATCCCAAAGCTGGCGCATATGTGTGTGTAGATGATGCTTCTGCTTGTGGGGCTGCTTTTGAGCTGTGTACTTGATTGTACGCATTGTACTGAGACTGGTCAGCTCAGTTTTTGGCAGGTGCAGCAAGTTGTGTTGTGCTGTCTTCACTACAGCATGGCATGCACAGCTCAAGTTTTCTGTGTACGGTGTAGCTGTGCAGCAGGTGACTGGAATGAAGCGTCATTCTGCGCAGCATGAGGCCTGGGTCGTGCAGCAGCTGGTTGAAACTGGTACAGATCACCAACAGTCACCAACAATTAAGAGTTCCATCACACTCAAACTTCCTCGGAGGGTCCATCGGAGTGGATTGAATCCACTGACTGCACTTATACTGCTCTTGCCATCACTTTTCACAGTGCGAGGCCTCCTCAGCCATAATTGAACACAACTGCATCTGGCGTTGCAGCAAAACTGTGGTAGCATCGCTGCTACTAGGTGAAGTACCACTAGTGATTTTCACCGTGACATAACACGGCATAGGTTAGTGCAAGCGGCATTAGTATGCATGTGGGGAAGATATAGCCTCCCCCGCTGACCAGTTATGATTACAGGCTCAAGGATGTCGTAGTACTCGCTGCAGCAGCCGAGCATAACCTATGCAAGTCCGTGACAGCACGGGATTACGTGTCTGACACTGTTCTGTCAGTTGGGACCAGGAAGTTTCAAACACGCCACCCCCTTCTGAAGGAAAGTATGACACACTTGCCTGCAATTCCCATATTATATCAATGGGTGACGTATAATGACAAGCATCTGCCTCGTTAGCTTGCCAAACTGCTCAAGGGCCTAGTGATCGCGATCATCTTTTCGTTGCTCATTGCGTCGCTGTAACCCAGAGATTGAACATCCTCATGCATCCAAAACACCAGCTGCTCTACTGTACATATATGAGCTGAACGCCAGTGGCGGACTTCTCACCAACCAGCTGGTCCAGTTGCTGCTGCTCCTTCTTGAAGAAAAGATGACCTCCGAGCTTCAGCGCTTGAATGATCCTAATTACGCCATATCTATAGCTGTAGGCCCTCCATTTCCGGAGCTGGTGCCCCAGCAACCAGGCACAGGGCTCGTCCTTACGGGCAGTTACAGCACTGGACCCAGAAGGTGGGATTACAGCATCAGAATACCTTTTCATACGCGTTAGTTCTCCGCAACATCACCAACCGCATGCATGCGCACAAATGGTTAACACTTCGCTTACCCAAACGTACTGCTCAATGCAGAGAATATGAAACAGCCGCCATTGCTGAAACCTCTGTGACTTGGTACTCTGTATAATCAGCCGTGATGCATCTAACACGCACTTTGATGCTTCTTCCTCAAGCTCACCCAGAATTCCAGCTGCCTTCACGGCAGTTAAGACAGTCACAGCTCACTTCTTCTCACTACCGCTGATCTTGCTGGAGCACCTACTGCCAGCTTTCAGGCCACTCCTCAAAACATATGAGCCCATGCAGGCGGCCACCTCAGCAGATCAGATTCCTCACATATATCATATAATACTTATATATATGGTTGATTAAATATCCGTAAATCTCTGTCGCTCTCTCTTGCAGATTTTTGTTCAAGAAGGCCCATCTGTCTCGTGATGATTTTAGAATATTTGATGGCAGCAGCGGCCGTGTGGTGGCGGTCATGCACCACTTTGGCAAAAACCCCTATGACGCTTTGGACCCCCTGGACCTCAGCAACTATGGGGACAGCAGGGTATGTATAACAGCCGGTGCTGCAGCTGCTACCTTGGGCTCCTAACTGTCAGGGAATGTAATGACGTCATCGACGAAGATGTGCCCACCTTGACCAACACAGACAAACAGCTTGGTGACAGCAGCTATTGCTGCTTGGCGGCTGACGCTGCTTTGAACTGGCACTCCGTTGATCACGCTGAAGTCCCACCCTCAAACCTCTAATCAACTGATTAGTACTGATGTTTTTCTGATTATAAATACAACTTCAACCATATCCATTCTTGTTGAGTCTTTTGCCTGGATTCTTTAAGTTATCAGGCCCTGCTTGTATTGAAAAATAGCTATGAGAGATCCATAATCTTTGTAATTGGATTGTGATTGAACAGCTGGCCCCATATTTCTAGCGCCAAGGACAGGGAAAGCAGATATAGTCTCACATTGGATCGGCCAAGCACCTGTGCTGCAGCAACTTGCCATGCAGACCCTCAGCAGACACAACTGTTCATGCTGAATTTCAGCAGACAGCAGCACCACCAACAACTGCCTACACACCACTGCTGCTGCTGCACCACTAACAACTGCCTATACACCACTGCTGCTGCTGCACCACTAACAACTGCCTATACACCACTGCTGCTGCTGCTGCTGCTGCTGCTGCTGCTGCTGCCTGTTCCTCATCCTGCAGATAGGGGAGTGGGAGAGCGTGTGCTCTGTCAGCGGCTACTGTGGCATGCCCAGGTACAGAATACAAATGCAGCTGCATACCAGCAGTGGAATGTACACAGTGAATAATATGCAAAATTACTGAATGTCAATACTAAGATTGTTGTCAAAGCTGATGTGGCATGCCAGGGTACAAACTGCAAATGCAGCTCCGTACCAGCAGTGAAATATACACAGTGTCAGAACACTGATTAGTGACTGAAAGAGATTATGCAAAAGGACTCACAGCCAATGTTGAGATTGTGTTTAAGCAGGAAATACCCAGGATTTACTGTACTTAGCTGTTGAGAAATTTGCGACCAGGATAAGTGTGACAGTTGTTGAGGGTTCAAGTTGCGTACAGGCTAAGGGCCACAACATCACTCATCACAGCTATGCATGGTCCCTCTGCTGCTGCTGCTGCCAAATATTCCAACTCAGGAGGCTACTGATGATCAGCAGCAAAGCAGAAAGCAGAAAATGGCTGATCTGCATGAGAATCATTCTGACACATCATCAAGGCTTGTTGAATTGGCTGCATGAATGAATCTTGGCTGGATTATAATTGCCCATATCTTATCGTGCATGACCTGGCTCGCTACTGCTGCTGCTGCTGCTGCTGCTGCTGCTGCTACAGTTTAAAGATCCGGCCTAAGCCAGTGAGCAGGCACGGACGACAGAATGTGTATGATGCCTATGGCCAGCAGCTGCTCTTCAACATAGGCAAGGTATGATTATATATACTTCGCTTACAGCTTGTACAAATTGTTTACAAACTGCTGAATGCTATAAAGTATTATTTGTCACTCTGAGAGCTGGCAACAGTGAGATTGATGCGGTTGAAGCTCACTACTCAAGTGTAGATGGCAGATGAATTTGAGGATCTTCCATTCTCTGACTCCTGCTGTGCTTACTGTTGATGCCACAGCAATGGGGGCCACTGCTATCTGATATGTGCATGGGTGAATAAAACCGCTGCTGCTGCTGTTGCTGCTGCTGCTGCTGCTGCTGCTGCTGCTGCTGTCCAGGAGAGCAAGTTGAAGCACCTCGCACTCCGTTCAAACTTAGCTGTAAGACAGGGAGATGGCAAGGACACCATTTACAGGTAGGCTTAGCATCTTTAGAAATTTTCACATATCGCAGCCGTAATTATCATTTATATACATATTCATTATATTCATTATATAAAGCTTTTGTATAATTTGACACTAGTTTTGTACATACTGACTGAAACTGCTTGTGGTGGACAGAATCAGTGTACAAAAGACACCTTCTGTGTTTTCTCAGCAAAGATGGGTGCAATGCCTATGTGTCTGCAAGCTGGACTTTCACCTATTTGACAGTTGTTATTGGGTCTTGAGCCAGGGTAGAGGAGAGCTTCTTCTGTTCTGGCTCAAAACCCAATACTATTTATTACACAGGTGAAAGTCCAGCTTGCAGACACATAGACATTGCACACATCACTTGCATGTATGTAGCCATTGCAGGAAGTCTTGATGCAGCATACCCTGTTCATGTAGGCAAGGGTTAACCCTTTAAGTCCGGGTTTGATTTTGGGTTTTTTTACTTTTCCTGCATGATGTAAGCCGTTACTTCAGGTGATGTGGCATGGCTTCTGAAAGAGTGCAAGATACTTATGTGCCGGTGATTCTTGTCACAATAACAAAGTCTGGTATCAAAAGCTTCCACGCTTGTTGCAGTCATACCGCCTATCTCTTGATAGCAGAGGTGGTACCATCACTCATCATCAATCCTCTTCCAGTAGTACTGTTCTTTGACAAAGAACAAACAGTAGTTCTTTGTCAAAGAACAGTATTACTGGAAGAGGATTGGTGATGGTACCACGTCTGCTATCAAGAGATAGGCAGTATGACTGCAACAAGCGTGAAGGCCTTTATTATCAAACCTTCTGAGCAATTGGCAAGGGCCACACACTATACATGCTAACTAATCAAGAGAACTGTCTTAGTCGAGGAAAGTATCCACGTGTAATCTACCTCCTCTGAAAAATAGATAAACCAGCAGTGAAACCAACAAAGGCCCAACTGTTCAGTTGGGTGTTTTCAAGTACATTCCAAGGCATCACAGTTATTAGCACAGAAGGTCTGCAACAACAGAAACCCTCAGGGTTGATATTCCAGAGTTGCTTTATCACCTGCAATTTCTTCAGCAGCAGCAACAGGTGTTGCTGGATCCAAGCTGCTGCACAGCCAGTTGTTGCCAACATGTTCTCCTGTGTGCTGCTGTTTGCTCTCCCGAGTGCTGCTGCCATTGCTGCTGCTGCTGTCGATGGTCTGAGGAGATTTGCTGATGGTGATAAGCCAAATGTGTCATTAGACATGATGTACATAACGAATACATTTGAACTCCACATGATCACTTCAATGTTGATTTCGTTTGTGTGTACAAACTGTTCCTGCTGCTGCTGCTGCTGCCACCGCTGCTGCCACCGCTGCTGCTGCCACCGCTGCTGCTGCTGCTGCTGCTGCTGCTGCTGCTGCTGCTGCCACCGCTGCTGCTGCTGCTGCTGCCGCCGCCGCTGCTGCCACTGCCGCTGCTGCTGCCACAGAATATTGCCGGACTTGATGGGTTGTACACTGCAGATAGTGAACCAACATGAACAGCTGGTGTGCTACATTCAGAAAAGTGTCAAAGCCCTCATCCAAGAGGTGATCACACCCTGTGATAGCCCTGAACACATCTTGTAAATAGGGAGGAATTCTTGGTAGTTTTGTTTCTGTGTTTTGTTGTGGAGCAAATCTTATACGGAGAGATTATTTGCTTCATAAAGATGCTTGGGCAGCAGGTACTAATACAGATCTATCAGCAGTAGTGACAGAGCAGCTGCAGGAGTGGCAGCACCAGTCAAACCTGTTGGCCTGTTCAAGCGGATCAATTCATCTTCGACGCTGCAACGTCTGCTGCTGCTGCTGCTGCTGCTGCTGCTGCCAATGCTGCTGCTGTATCATTCATTGCTGCTGCTGTTCAGGCTGCCCTGGGCTCTGGTAGTGAGATGATGATAGATGTTGCCCCAGGAGTGGATTGGACTGCCATGATTGCAATTGTCATGGCAGTACAACAGGTCCGTCAGTCCGGGCACCTATCATTCAAAAGCCGTTTAAATCGCACCATAGAATTATTCGTTTTTATTGCTTTGTTTCATCAAAGTGTAACTTTTTTGCTTGTGTTCGGTGTGTATTTCTGTATGTAAAAGACTTACCAGTAGAGCACAGAGTAACACCTATGAGCTGCAAGGCAAGCAGTGTATGGGAGTGGCCAGGAGTGGCCTGCAGCAGACCGCCTGCAATCAGCTATCCAGGCAGCATACATTGAGGCCAATGGCAAAAAACCAACAACTGAGAAAAGCCCAAACTTGTGGTATAATTTTGCAACGGTTAAGCGCTAGTGCATATTCTGGGCATGCACAGCAAATGCTGCGTGATCTGTTGTTCAGTTCATGGTGCACTGTGTTGCAGGTTGGGGCTCATTTTGTGAAGGATGCTTTGGGCAACTTTGTAATTGACCCGCTCAAGCAGCAAGCAGTACAAGGGGCACTGCAGGTGCGTAACAAAGGCCTCCCGGCAGTCACAAGTTTGTTCCTTAAGTTGACATGTACCAACAGGCTGCAGCTGCCATGTGCACATGTTGGAAAACACAGCCAGAATGCTCAGACCCATGCTGTACAAATCGTTGTAGTCTGCTGTTAGCTTCACCTTCACTCAAGTACACCAAGGGCACTGCACTACAAACATTGCACCAGCTGAATTCAATCCAGTCACAGACAGGTAGCATGTTGCTGACCTGAATGCACAATGAGCCCACATTTCTTGCTGCTGCTGCTGCTGCTGCTTCTGCTGCTGCTGCTGTGTTGATGGACCGTGAATGTTCAACCTGCAGGGTTCAGGCATGCAAAGTGCTGGTGCTGCTGCTGGGGCTGACATTGACCAGGCCATGATGTTCATCAACAACATGCAATCAGTTTACCAGATGTTCAAATAGAAAAAGGGAGCAAGACACCTGTTGATCTAGAAATTTAACTTCTGGTGAGGAAAATTGAGCATGCTAGATCCATCTGCTAACTGATGTCAGTTGTGTCGTGGCCAGATGCATCTTCAGCATCCTTATCGATACAAGCTGGCAGTTGAATCTCCCAAGGTCCTTGCGGCCGGAAAGGGTAACTTCCTTCCTTCCTAGTACAAGCTGGCAGTTGAATCGACCACAAGAATGATACCACTCGATGTCAAACTGTAATGTGCCCTGTTTAGGGTTTTGTTTTGGTTTCTTTTCCCAGAAGGCTTATAAAGATGCCGTGAACCTACCTTTCTTGACGGCTGTGTTGGACTGCCTGCTGTAAGACTGCCGCAATTGCAAGTTTCAAACGGTTGACGTTGTGCCGCATTCAGTGCTTGCTGTAGTTTATGGATCCGTAGCTACAGCTCTGTCTAGACTTGGAATCGGAAATTGCAAAATCCAATATAGCACAAACCAAATGTGTTGCAACGCTTTTGCCTTGCCTGTGAGCAAGGCATGCATGGTGATACAATGCCACGTTGGTGATGTCAACCGTTGGACAGCCTGTACAGCACCTGTGCTGCTCATGAGCACACTATAGATTGACTGGGTGGGCTGGCGATGGATTGCATAAAACTCTCCCCCTTTCCTGGAGAATAGGGACAATAGCTAATTTCCCCTGGTATGGGAATTTCCACTTATCCAAAGTGATTGCACACAATACGAAAGTTCAAATATGCTCGGTCTTGCTATGCGCATGTGCCCGGCTTGGGCCAGCCTGGGGCCAAAAACCACATTGGCGGGCAGTTAGCAGGCCTATGGTTGCGATGGCTGATGGGTAACTTATTTACATATACACTGTATGTAGTTACTATCAGCATGATGCTGCCAGTCGGAGAAGCAGCCATGGCCATGCAAGTCAAGCCTGGACTGCATGAGGCAACAGCTACTCTGACAAAAGCTGTTTGTTTTATGAGTCCCCCATGAGCGACTATATTGGCTCCTCCGGGGTGCCCCTTTGGGGCCAGGTTGTATTATATTTGTACAATACCGATATAAATATACATGGGGGACTCACGAGGTTGAACCCCTCCAGGCACTACCAGGGACAGCTGCACATCAAACAGTACGGGCCCATGCATACAGGCAAGCTGTACTACAGGAATTGATTTCCACCATGTTATTGCGTGCAAATGTGTCTGTTGTTTTCAAGATTCTGTCTTAGACTCTGACAGTGTCTGATTGAATCTTTATCAGCAAGCCGGCGGATGGCTCATGGGACACACTAAGTGTCAAGATCATGCTCAATCCGCGATGTGATGGCGTCACGTACAAGTGTGCCATGATATTGATCATTATGATTGTGGCATCTGATGGGACTGATTCCCATTAGATGGCCATTAGCAAGGGGCACTGCCACTTAAAATGGTGCCACGTGGGCCACATGGCTCATGCAATTTGGTTTCAACAATCCTTCTCTCACGTATTCTGCCAAGGACCTTGATGCATACACTGCTGGTGGCACCATTTGCCCGTTGTAACTGCCTACCGTACATGATGTTGTGCTGTCTGATATCGCTGCAGGCCTCTATGGCCCTACGTAGCAGCAGCTTTGCCAAAGCTATATTGCTCAGCTGCCGCCACCGTTGATTGCCATGCTTCTGTACTACAGACTCATTGGATGAGTGCTTGACATATATGTAGCCATCTGCAGCAAACTTGCATTCAAAGTCTGGCAAAGCTGCTGCCAGAAAGGTCCATAGAACAAAATTAAAATTGTTCAAGGCTCATCTCGCTCTGATCAGCCCTCTCTAACTGTTGCATTTCTAGGACTCAGTATCTGTACTACTGAATGGAATTGTCCTCCCTGAATTGACCAGGTAGCATCTGAGCAACGCCATACTGCTTCCTGGCTTCAGACAACAGAGCACACCAGAGCTGCCCGGCGGGAACAGTGTTGCCATGGATGCCAGCAACGCCGATTACGGCAGCTCAGGGGTTAACCCCGTTGCCATAAGCACCGCTGCGGCAACGGGGTCCTGCCTCCAGCAGCACCCTTTTCCGACAACCGGGGAATGCCAGCGGCTAAAGAAGGGGGGTCTTCAGGGACCGGCAGTGGGTTTATTTTCTCAGACGTCTCTCTATATCTGCGCAGTACAGGAGCAGAATGGGCGGCACAACGAGTTGCAGATGTTAGCAAGAATATGCACTACACAAGTTGTGCAATTAGTTATTGTTGTATTGATGTGCACTATTTGATTGGGTGGCTGCATAGCAGACAGCAAGGCACTCAACAAACCTATACTGCATGTCAATATGGCATGTATATATATCCCCCTTGTTTGCAACTCATTAATCCACTGGGTAGGTTATCTACAGTTTGCCACGGGGCCAAGTGCACAGCTGTTACGGCTGCATATCATAATAATCACTGACTGTCAGTATCATCTATATATACACACCTACAATGAGGTACTGGCTTGCCTGCACTGAATTTTTACTGACTATCAGTATCATGTATATATACACATCTACAGGTACTGCCAAGCCGGGCTTGCCATCAAACAGTCTTTGAACACACAAGGCAATAGACCCACCTCTCATAGTGTCACCTCGCTGCAACAGGATTCCAAACTTGTTGAGCGCCCCCAGGTTGCCCCCCACCAGGGAAATCAACTTATCAATATCATCCTGGTTCACCAAGCCTAGGTTTCTCAGATACTCCCTGGCGTCCGCATTGGACAACTCTGGCATGACAAATATCTGGCCGCACTTGAACCATGCCGGCTGGTTACCTGCAGAAGACGCCATCTCTTCTCAGTGAGTGTTGCAGCCATTGCACACTGTGCAAAAGCAAGTTGCTGTTTGGAGTGAAATCAGCATACCCCAAAAAAGATTGAACATTCAAAATGAAACTTGACAGCCTATCAAGTTGAAACAAGTGGCTTCAAGTACACTGCCATAATGCCCAAGCCTAACAGCCAGTTATAACAGCCAATGGCATTTGGTGTTGCACTTCAGGGAAGGGGTGCAAAGCAGTTAGAGCTTTGAAAGTTCAAACCCTGCCCAAGTTGCTGGAATCAACGGAACTTTGGTGGTAGTTTTGGCCGCCGGCATCGTATCAATCAAGACTGGGTACAAATCCCCAATGAGCGATTCGTTGGCTCGCTGGTCTAGGACTGGGGAGGGTATAAGCCCCTAAGATGTCCTGTATAGAAAGCAGCTTAGCCACACAGTAGACCAGACCACTTTGTAACTCACCACCTCCAATTAACGGCATTGACTGGATGGCGATTAGTGACTAACAGTCACTGTTTGCCATCCAGTTAACCACGGTGGTTGACAGTGTCATTGTCATGTCCACAATATACTATAAGGCTATTCCATACCATATAGTATAAGGCTATTCAATGTATGGCATAGACAATGACCATCCAATCAGGCCCTGATCAGCAATACTGCACTATCATCCAGGCTGCACCTTGCCAGCAATGCATTACAACCAACCTTTAAACATAGTATGTTGTTGTGCACGTTCACTGAGCCATAGTAATAATAATAATAATCAGTACTTTGCAGCCATAGCATTACTGCCATCGGCCCCGCGCCTCAAATCTACCCAGTGAATTCAATCCACTTTCGGACAAGGCGGAGTGCATGATTATCCGATCTCAATTGT
>JABEVS010000683.1:0-16675 GCA_018290735.1 Coelastrella sp. MACC-549
ATACCATACCATACCATACCATACCATACCATACCATACCATACCATACCATACCATACCATACCATACCATACCATACCATACCATACCATACCATACCATACCACCTGGCCCCAGAGGGGCACCCGGAGGAGCCAACATAGTCGCTCATGGGGGGTATAAAACCAAACTGTATTCCTCAACACAATCAAACCAGTCCTCACTATGAAGTGACCAGACTTGGTCGCTTGCATCATCTGTAATGTTGCATGCTGTCATCTGTCATCTCCTCTGTAACACGGCTACTATAGCCATGACGGGGCCCCATGATGATCATGCATGCAGTATGCACACGTGGTTCTGCAGGGTAATTGCCATGTTACTTATTGCCATGTGACAATGCTGACCCTGGTTTCCATTCTTTTGCAGGTAATAGTGCGGGGTAGGGTGGCTGTGGGGCTTGGGTACAACTGAATGGACAGCCAGGACAGCCGAGGCAGGCACAAACATCACATCTGGGTGGCCCCCCCAACCCATGTCAGCGCATTTGCCATACCATCTCAACCAGCTGCATACGGTACTGTCAGATGAAAAGTTCATACTGTCGCGACAATTTAAAGAAATATGACACAAGTTGTGCCACAGTATCACCTGTAAAGGTCCTCCTACCGTCGGGTACTGTACCCCAAGAGGACTGGCAGGCTCAGGATCAGCTGGACAGGCAAGGCAGGCACAAGCATCACGCCCGGCGTTCGGAAGGTATGTCAGCACATTTGTCATTGCCGCAATCATATGATATCTAAAATGCTGCATGCCTATCTCATCTACAGCCTGCTGGTCCAGGTGCTGGGCTAGTCAGGTAATGATTGTGCCAACATCCTTCTAAATCTCTAAATGATTCTCATATGAGGACAGGTCCAAAACACTTTTGGGTGCGCTGCTCCCCACACTGTGCTGGCAGCCAGCCACAACGGGGGACCTTGGGTGTGTACAACCCCTACACCCAGGCCTCAGGGCAGGTGTGCCTGGCCCATTACTAGTGGGAACGGCCTATAGGGCCCCTATACCAGTTCCGAGGCCTCAGTACTCAGTGAGTGTGGGCCTTTACAGGGCCATACAATGTTTTTATCGCTGGTTGGCCGCCCTGCACAGTGCAATCTCTTGGACCTGGTGTTGAAAGAAACTTGCTCTAGGTTTATGGGCACTTGACCTCCAAAGGTCAGTGAGTGTTTTAGTGTGCCTTGGCCTTGTCATTGCTTACAAGAGCGTATGCATTACTTAGCATGGTGGTCTACTGAATAGGCTGGTTTCTGAGCCACTCAGAAGATTACAGGAAGGTTCTAGAATATGGACCACACATCTGTCTGGCAATTCTGGCAATTCTGGAATTTCAAGTTTTCATCTCTAGTTGTTTCAATTGCTTGCAGCGCAAGCAATGAGCCTCATAGCTATATACACTGTATGTGCGGTACAATGTCTCATCAGAGTAGTGCACCAGTCATTGATAGCACCAGGGAACAGTAACCTATGCTATAGCTGGCAGCTACTAGCTAGACTAGCGCTGCCAATGCTATAGCTAGGTTAACTTGATAGTGCTACTAACATGGCATGGTATGAGCCCGCCTGATGCACAGTCCCAGTGATCAACATGGGCAGTGCACTGGCATGTGCCATGCCCAACAATTGTAGGGTTTGCAAATAATTTGTAGGTGATCATCAGTGATGATCAATGCTGCAGATGCATCAGTCATATAGCTGTGGCCCTTTCACACTGCTGGCCATGGCCAAATGCACCTGCATCACGGTGCCCTGTACTACTAGCTAGTAGCTACTAACATGTGAATCAGTCAGTGTACAGGCATGCAAAGCTGCTTAAATTGAATATGAGACAGGGGCCAGATCACACGGATATGCTAGATACTCTTGTGATTACTAATCACAATCGCAATCACTGTCACTTGAGTCATGATCATAAAATGACTGTATTGATACAGACTGTATCATACAGATTGCATTGTGTGAATGACTTAAGCTACACACCGGCAATAATAGGGATGATATGGCAGCCTTCAGCGGTTACATGTGAGGTTGTTTGTTGTAACTTTTACTTCGAAGTAAACAGGAGTTTGTCAGACAACACCCAACATGTGACACAGGTGTCGTCCAGCACTGTTTTAGTATGACTATTCAGTTGCTCAAACTCAAAAATATGCTACTCTACCATAATCAGCTGTTGTGCTACAGTAGTGTCATTATGATGAAACACATCATAAATGCCACACCACCTCAACCTGCTGCATGTCTCGTATCATTCAACATCTACAGAATGAACATGTACTGCTTGCTGTACTATAGTAGCAATGGTATGATGAAAGATGCCACACATGTTCAGCAAGAGGAACAAAGTCACAAAGCACTTCTTTCAAGAGTGGGCCTTATGGTGATTGATGTATGAGCGGGCATTATATACCAGCGTGCATGTGCCTCTGCACTGTCCTGCCTGCAGAAGGCTACACACGGATTAGGGTGTCTATAGCCAGCATGCAGCTGCCTTCTTCATCTTTCGGGTACTGCATTTGAAGTCGGCGAGCTGAAAGACGTTGCAATCGCTATTGCATCATGCTATCAGCGCCGTTCTTTCCCCAACCGGCACCCAGTTGACATTCACAGCACGGAATGTTGGATGTGCGATTGATCAAAGCTCGTACATTGTAAACTATGTAATGGGCTGGTATAATGAATACTGACAATGCATGTCCGCATGGGCACAGCTGTGCAGGAGTCAAGGTGTGTGCAGTGCAATGCCTCAAGGAGCTCCGTGCTGAGTTCGTCATGCTTATAATTATCTATTAACCCATAGCAATTATTATAGAGCACATTCATGATGCTGTAGAGACACGGATTTTTTTTTGTGCTAGAGGGCAGCGCTTCCACAATGACTCTTTCGGATGAGAACTGCTGCATGCACCACTGTTTGTGAAACCAAACGCAGTCAGAATGCTTTGGAAACAGCGCTTCAACCAATGACAAGGTGTACATGCATGCACAGCGGCAACAGCGGTGGCATCAGCGGTGAGAGCTCTCGAAAATCCTTCCCGCGGCAACATCAGCTCTTGTTACCAAGCAGCTGACTGCGTTGCGCATAGTTGCATTCAACTTTTCAATTGGCTTTACAATTATTGACCTTGTACTGACAGTGCAAACAGCAACTCCGCAGTGCAGGCTCACCCTTATGCAGAAAATCGTAGACGCGCATGGTCTTCAGAGCAAATCTGCGAAATGCCTTGACATACTTACTTAGCATTCATGCGGCCGTCCCGCCGGTTGTGGCTGCACTGCCAGTCGCAGCTCAGCTAGGCTAGCGAGCTATGTCTGGCATTCGCAAGCTTGCTAGATGGCCTATAAGCCATTTTTATTTTCATAAGACTTAATCAACCATCATTTAAGGGGGTTTTGAAAGCATGCACACCTAGGTGCAGAAAGGTTCACCATCACAACATAAATGCTGTTGTCCCTGTGGAACAGCAATGTTACATAAAGTTGTGATATACCACAGCTGCCGAAGCTGTTCTGAGAGCAGATTCAAGTACTCTGGCACAGAGTGGATATGTGAAAGGATCAGAGTTACGCAACAAATCATGATATCATAGCAAATGCTCTGATATGCATTTGGGCGACCACCAACTTGAAGGTGTGGTGCGTACTTCGCCCCCAAGGCATATCAGAGCATTTCCCTTAGCAAGTTGCTGACATGAAGCTTGTGAGCTTGCCAGCAGAAAGCAATAAATATGCAATAAACCATCGTACTTGGGCTTTGTTGAGCGCTTTCTGTTGCTGCATCCTCCAGCAGATGCCCCGCTTGGGCCTGTTCTGGCTCAGCTGTTCATCCTGCTGAAACCAGGTCTCAGAACTTCCCTGCACCAAAGTGCTTCTCCAGGAGTACCTGTAAATAATGGGAAAGTATGTGCCTACCATGACAAACCTCCTGGTGCAGAGTTTCCTGTATGCAGTGCATAGAGGAGGCCGCTTACTTGGCTACGGAAGCCAGGTACAGCACACATCCAAATTCCATTACTTGGCTACGGAAGCCAGGTACAGCACACATCCAAATTCCATTACTTGGCTACGGAAGCCAGGTACAGCACACATCCAAATTCCATTGCATGCATGAGACACTCAGAGGATGGACACCAACTGAGCAGCCCAATGGAGGAGCTGGTGACTGGAGACGTTCAAGCAAACTCAAGTGAGGTCGTTTATTGTATTCTTACTACTGTCTGAGAACACCAAACATTCAAATTGGACTCAACAGATGATGCATCATCAGAATGGGAATGTGCCGTACCAGCTTGAAGCTGCAGATGCATTTTATGACTTCAAATTCATTCATCGTGATTGAGGTGACTTACCTCATGCGACATGACAGTATTCAAATGGGTTCTCATGAGATTCAGCAGTCCTGCTGATGATATTGGCGCCATCGCAAGAAGCCAACAAACTACAGCTGACACATTCAACTTTGACTCGAGTGTGGAGCTCCACGGCAGCTGTAGGGTTTAACCGTAGGTGGGAGCCCTATCCAGTAGACATACAGTCCATGTATGTCTACTGAACAGAGGCTTGACAGGCCTGCAAGACAGGTGACGTCCAGGACACCTGATGGTCATATTAGGCTTTTTGGAGAAGGTAAGAAATTTGGGATGAACTGCTTGCATTACAGCCGTGACTGCTGCACACTGGACAGTCAGAGGGAATAGAATCAACTTGAAGCATGATGCTATGGCACATACACATAATGCCATGTATTGCAAATGTGTGGACGTGCTTGGGGGCAGTACAGGGCCCTGCCTACATGCAAGCTGTGCTCCTGCCCCTGGCATATTGCATTAAGGGTGAGCTGTGGTATTTTGACATGTTCTACTTTCAAGCCCAGCTTGGTACTCGGCACCCAGGCAGCTGCAGGCTACACTTACAGCAGTTCACCTGTGAAGAACAGCAAGGTGTGCTGATGATATGATACACAAAGCATTTGAGCATCAGCAGCAGCTCCTTTGTTAGTGAACCTCAGATGCTGACTTAATTTGCTTGTGCTTGCATTCCTGCTGCTAACAGTGTTGCGGCTGCTTCCATACTCATTCATAGAGTAACCCATCCAACAAGGTGTTTTGGCACTGGCAGCAGCCTCCGCCTGCTGCTTCCCGCTGGTAGCTTGCTTACAGCAACCCATGGAATAGCCACAAACCCGGGACTGTCTGCTGTTGCCATTGCTGCACGCTGATGGCCTTGCTGCAGAAAAGAAGGCCGCAGCTGATCACAACGACTGCCTGTCAATGACGTGCACTGCACACACCTCTGCTTAAGCTGATGCAGCCTCCCACTTGGGTGGACGCAGACTCAGTGTTCCTGTTCCTGGCTGGCATGACACCGTGATGGGCACCTGCTGGAGGCTGTTGCTGCAGCCCAAAGTTGTTCACCTGAGTACGCTGCCCTGGCACTGGTGTTGAGATGTTTCATGGACTTTGTGAGCACCGGACATGCATACAGGGCAACATACAATAAGTGCGGGTGCCCCTGCTAAGATCTGGGCGCATAAAACTTGTCCCTGTGCAAAGAAACACGTATGTGACTCAATATGCTATGGTATGCTGTGATATGCTACGCTTTTGTGTATGTGCATGCCTCAACATTGATAGGGCGGCAGACAGGCAACGTAAAACCACCAAATCGCCTCTGTGCAACATGTGATTCTCACAGTATTGTGCATAGTCCCTGCGGGCGTCGATCCCACATGACCTCGCTGTTATAAGACAGCAGATGGTCTACCAATAGGACTGTCAAGTAGGCATGTGCTGCAACATGAGTGTACTGCAGTAGCAAGATGTGTGAGCAGTTCTGGCCTTGCCACACGCCCACCTGGCACCACACAGGGTGGAGCGCTGCATGCCGCATGCTGCTGCGTTTACCCTGCTGGTGTGCACTGTTGCTAGCACACCAACCGAGGTCCTAGCAACCTATGGCTGGCTGGGGTCTGATGCTTTACTATGGTGGCAGCCATGCACAACTTCTGTAATGTAGAGTTAGGAAGGGAAAGAGTACAGTTACCCACAACAGCAGCGACACAAAATAAGACATGAAGCACGGGCCGAGCCAAGCCTTGATCAGGTGCTCAGTCTACACCTACTAGTAGATCAGTTTAGTCTAGTAGATCAGTCTGTGCTTCAGGGCCTTCGAAGCCTCCAACACCACGAGGTAGCAATGTGGCAGTTACAGGGCACATAGCATGACATGAATTGCAGAATAGAGGACTAGGTCAGGTGCTCCCCAGCAACTCATCGGTACAGGGCAATGCATACACCAGGCAACGCTGTACATCATACAATGTTGGGGGGTAGTACATTACGATCCTTTCTGTAAACTACACAATGACATGTGACACACTTGCCTTTGCCACACACATGATGAGAGGGCAGCACCAGCAGCAACAGCAGCACCAGGGCAATGGGCCTGTGCTAAACCTGCAGTTACAGCAGTGTAGCGGGGTATGGGTCCCCCATGCCATGATAACAGTGCAGTGCTGTGATGAGACAAGGCCAAGGAAAACTTCTCATGGGTGTGATGCTTGTGACCTAAACACTTGATGAGTGCACTCACGGCTTGGTGCTTACTTATGCAGAGGCCGCCCAACACCCATCAAGTACTTGCCTGTTGCCAGTTGCGGTCAGACACCAGGAGCTTCAATTGCAGCAATGCTGCAAGTGGTTCACGTGTGCAGGTGCTGTTCAAAGTTGAAGCCAGAGCAAACAATGTCCCGAGCAGCTGCTGTCACTGCTGCTGTCAGGCTGTGTAACTTGATAATAGCTGCTGGGATGCACCTTGTGCCGACAACTTGGCTTCGCTTCCGTCTTGGGATCGTACGCTGCATAGCAAGGGTTGCCTGATAGGAGTGCACCTGCACACGGACCCAGTCATCATGGTCTCAGGCATGCAGTCGATCACCGCTGTCTCTGATCAACAACAGTATCAGCATCGTTACTACTGGCCCAGCGTCGGTGAATGGCACTGTATGCAGCTGCTGACAATTGCTGCTGCGTGCAACACGTTTCCAGACGACTGAAGGACGGCCAGCTAGGCACTACACAGGCCCTGCTGTTATCAGAAGCAGGCAGCCCCTGGCTATTGCCGCCTGCAAAGTTTGCAGGCGGTCCCCTCATGATATGTTGCCACCTGAGTAAACTTGGGTGGTCTCAGACACAATGTACGGTAGTGAGGGTGTGTAGCAGTGCCGCTGTGGCTGATGTGCTGCTCACCTTGTCTTCAGCTGCTAGCCCGCAGCAGTAGGCGGTCGTGAGCCAGGCGCTGCCGGTATGTGCGACCTTAAAATCAGAACGCCTTCCAGTGCTCTGAAATGCAGCGCTTGAAGCTGCTACAGAGCAATCTTCAAGCTGCTACGGAGCAATCAAAAGCAGGTGATCATGTCACCCAGATGCTCAGCTATTTGATGGGTATCGACCATCGGGGATGCTGCAGTGATTATGACATGACTGGAATAGAAACGATAAGTGTGGAGCTGATCTCTGTTTGCAATAAGGCTCTCAGTGCTCCTATGGCTCCTTTGCTCTCACTTTCAATCACAAGCATCTTAACGTAACATGCTGAAGCACTAGCGGCACAGTGTTCATGATTACCTGCTTGCAATTATGCAGCACCTGGTTGTGCTTTGCACCTGATGTGACTCACGAGGGCTCACGAGGCTCATGAGCCTGGTCGGGATTGGGACCGTGTGATGGCTGTCTCTATTCCTTTTACATGTATGCAATCCCTTTCCTATACTCTCCGTGCAGAAATTGGACACGGACAGTGCAGTGCACCCTTTCAGTAAACTGACCTACTGAACAGCAGTTGAGCTCAGCTCACAGGGCCTGTCAAATCTTCAGCATGTCATGCGATCACATTGGCCCACTTCACATGTTATGGCAGTCATTGAAGCTGCTACGTGACCTTCAGTCTGATCTGCTAACAAGCTTTCTGATACCCCATGGCTAGAGGCTACTGGCGTGCTCAAGTTTGTCAATGATCATGACACGCTTGCATTTCGAACTACAGTGTCTGTCTACACTAAACACAGCAATGTATCCTGACACGGTGTCACGACCCAGCAGACAGCGCAAACAACTGGGCACAGCAGCAATTTCCATGTGAACAGTGATGAACGGCGATGGCCTGGGGCAAACCTTCAAGGCTGGGCCCCAGCTGTGGTATAGGCACATGTAATGGGCCACTAGCCTAGCTCAGAGGCTGAATCAGCAGCATGTCTGTGTCAGTGACCCATTACTACTAATACTGCTACTACAAGTTACCTCAAGGGTTTCCACCCGAAAGGAGCCAACTGATGGCTCATGGGGGCACACCAAAAAGAAACAGAAACCAGATTCAATCTGCTTGGGTATCTGCAAGTTCCAACTTGCAGAAGATCATCAGACTCAACCTCCAACTCAGACTCAGAAAGATTATGCTGACGGGACAGATAACTGCGGGCGCAGATTGCTGCAGTGGCTAGTCAAACCTTGAACATGACAATGAGAATATACAGCCAGTGATGTCCCGTCAGCAAAACATGCATAGGTGTATTTGGATTGCAACGCAACAACCAGCATTACAGTATCTGATGAGCACACAGACCGCAACAAGGTCCAGTGCGCCTAGTAGCTCATATTCCGAGCGGGAATCACAGCAGAAACTCTCATGGCAGGCTGCCATGTTGCAATTCAGATGAGAAAGCAATGGTTGATCTGCAGGTGAGCTGTTTACTGCTGACCAATATAACATCACCTTGTTTGCCAGTATGGTAGAATTCAGACCTGAAGGAATGCAACAGCAGGCCTGCTACCTAGGTCATAAGACTGCCATGCGCTGCACCTAGAAACTCACGCCAATCATCTCAGAACATGATGGCACTTGAACCGCTCAGCACTATTTCTTTGTCACTTACTTAGATGGGGCCAATGGCAGAACCCGCTGTGGCTAATGACATATATGGACTCTTGGTATGGCACCAGACAATATAAAGCAACTCACTGCACACGTCTGCCATACTGCACTGAAATGTGCTGTCATCCATTTATTATGACCAATACCACCAGATTTTGTCAACAAAACCTCATCGAGCTAGCTGCCTGGGCCAAGTCACGGAAAATCCTTAGCAACTGTCAGCAGTTCTGACTCGCAGGGGATTCTCAGTGCCACCATCGCTGCGTTTTGCTCAAACCAAGTGCCTGGGCTATACTAATACAAGTGCAAGACCTCGTACATTTGCTGTGTCGGTACAATACCATTCATACTGGCCGCACACGGCTAAGCCTCATGACCCATCTGTGAGGAATGAGTCATTCGCATGACCAAAATTCACTTGATGCCTATTCTCTGATGATTGAGTCCCATGCAGACCAATACCTTGAGCCCCAAGGTGAGAGTGACATCAGAGTGTATGGTGCAGCAACGCCATAACAACACATGGAACCTCCTGCACCCTACCCCCACCATCAGTGTAAGCACAGTGCATATGCCACAACCAGTTCAAGTGATCAGAAACACATTTGTGTTGGAGCCTGAGGATGTATTTTGTACCATGATCTGCAAAGCCTTGTATTGCAATCCCTTGCTGCGCCTTGTCCCCCACATGCACATTCGTTTGTAAGAGTTGGTGCACCCAATGGGCATCTCCAGACGCTGCTCTGCAACGACTCCAATGGCATCATAATCAACTAAAACCAGTAATACCAACATGCATGTTGATGTCTGAAAATGCCTTATACAATGACAGCAGTATGTGCACTTCCCAGTATCAAGTGCAGCCAACTTGGCTGGCTGCGGCAGCGCACAAGCTGGGAACGACACTGCCGTAGGCCTACAAATTCACCTAGCTGGAGCTGCCAGCATGGTTGACCACTGGAAGCATCTGCAGCACTCATACATGTGCAGCGCTCGCTTGACCCTGCAGGGTGACTATTGCAGCTGCAATGGATGATTGCCTCTCAAGCATAAGGCGGTAGCAGTGGCTTATTGCCCTACACGCATGCTGGGGTGCGCTTGTGGAAGTGCTCATGATAAATGGTAGTCTCAGATGACTTAGCTGCAGTCGCAGAAAACAACCTGGTCATTAATGCAGAAAACAACCTCAAAAGTAGACTCTATGATAGCTGCAGCTTACTGCCCGAGACCAAATAAGAGCACTGCTGCTACGCTACTAGTGTAGTAAGCACTGACCGGCAGGCTGGAAGTTCAGTGGCTGAAAAGTAACAGGCATGCCATATGCATGTGCTAAAAGCAGATGCTCAGTGGTAGTCACATTTGTGATAAGCACAATAGTGACTGTTGGCACGAGCAGGTAATCTGCTGCAGCAACCTGGCAGGTTTGTTGATCAACAGCCCTTAGATGAAGGTGGGGTTGTGATGCCTCAGAACTGCGTGAGCATGTTCCACAGCATCCAAGCTTTGCACTTCCTTCTACTCTTACAACAACAGTGTTAATCAGTACTGCTAGCTGACCAACCAGGTCACAATTGCGCATCGTCATGCAGTCAGCACTGAGGTCTGCCCACCATGTGGCAGCATGAAGGCACAGCAACGTCACACACAAGATGGGAATAGGCATCTGCATGACCAACTCAGGAGCCATCTGAAAGGCCATACTCCAGTATGGCATACGAATCTCCTATCAATGTTGCATCAGAGATATGGTGAGCCTACATCTGCATGCAGCCCAGCTTTTGTGTCATTGTTTGGAACCAACCTCTGTCCATAGGAGATGCCAATAAACGAAGCAGCTCGGAACCCTCAAGGGCTGTCATCAATAGTTTTGCAAGATAAAAACCTGCATTTGTTAGCACCCCATGAATGACACATCCATGACAGCCTACCCTACAGAACGTTGCATGGCTCATGGAGTGCCTAACAGCAACACACTGCATTTCCCCCATAATCACATAGGGCTGCAGGCTACTCACAAACATCCTGAGCTACAGGTTGTATAGGTCAACAAAGAACACATCCTCACCAGCACTGATACTGCTGACAGGGACGAGTCAGAAGCAAGGGGTTCTTCTCGGTTGCTGCTGCACTCTGTCATACAACCCATCATCATGCAACAGCACAAGCCGTGTATTGCAGCTCCAACCATACCATACCATACCATACCATACCATACCATACCATACAACCTGGCCCCAGGGGGGCACCCCGCAGGAGCCAACAGAGTCGCTTACGGGGTTTTAAACACTTTGAGAAACTGTCAGAGGCAGGTTTGAACCTATGGCCGTTTCATACCTTGGCCACTTGCAAACACAGAATAAACAAACCCATTACATGCACCACATCGTACAACCAGATGAAAGAGCCAAGCTCGATTCACCAAAGCAGCCTGCCCCAGCCTTTGTCTTGCACAAGACAGCTGCAATTTAAAACATGCATGCAGCAGCACCTGCAAATCAAGTGAAGCAGCACCCAGAGCAGCTAACTGCTGACATCAGCATAAACAAAGCAGGTGTGTGTGCAGATGCTGTGCGTGAAACATAGATTGGTCTATTGCTGAGTGTGCCCTTGTATCCACTGCACACATTGTGGCGCCAAGTTGCATCAAAGAGAGATGACAGATTGAAAGAGACCACACGCTAAAGAGCAGGTCTAAGCATGCATTAGCAGGGGTGCCTCATGCATTTTATACGCAGGACCCTGTCAACAGCAATGCAGGTTGTCCAAACCAACAGAGTTGTTCCCACTCTGACCAGTGATAATCAGGTTGGTAAAAACAGTGGCATTAACAGATTTCTTACTACTCAACGAGTGGTGTGACAGCACAGAGCCGCACCAGACGCAGCCCTGGCTAGCTGATTCCCACCACGGGCAGCTGTCACCACATACTGCATGCATGAGAGAGTGAGGATGAAGGTCTCCAGCCAGTAATAAAACAGCCACCCATGATGATCATGAAAAGCTGCAGCATCGTGCAGTGCAGCAATCCCCCTCTGCTGACAGGCTTGTATTGTAGCCAGTGCCACAGGTAAATGCCTTTTGGCAGGAGGATGGTGTATAGCGAATCTACACACCAATCAATGGTGCAGAGTCACCATGAAACCATCAACTTACACCAGCAGCTATCAGCAAGCCGTGTGACAACTGCAAAACATATACAGCAGTGAGTACTGACAACGGAGCAGTATTGATTCCAATTCCGGCATCTACGCAGGCACCAAACCTGACCTGAAAACGCTCCAAAGCCCACATGACCCGGGCAACAGCCATTTGCAGTGTCAAAAAGAAAAGTCACTGAACATCAAGCTGTGAACCAGGGGGGGATTAAGAGCATGCGCTAGTCCATGAGCTCAACAGCACTGCTGGGCCAGCAAGACAGCCAACCCACAAATCACCGTTGGGGCACATACAACAGAAGCTTCAAGTCCCAATGAAAGAGCTGTCCTCATCCGCAGAAGAGAGGGCAACTATCAGATGTAGTACTGCAAAGGCGTGTTGGTGCTGATGGTGCAGCCCTGCATGAGGCCGGCAAGCGTTTCAGCAGCTGAAGCTGGCTGCAGGTAGTACACCTGCTGCTGCCTTGTTGGTACTACTGTACTGCCAATCCCGACTCCAGCTACTGGACATGCAGCTGGGTAGCCAGCTGCAGCAGGAGCCACTGGGCTGCAGAGGAGGTCGTGTTGCTGTACGCCAATGGCCAGGTTACCCAGTGCTTGGTTGCCGCCAACGTTGCCAATGCATACAAGCTCTTGCAGCTGCAGCTGCTGCTGTGGCTGCAATTGAAGGAGGGGTGACGTTGCATATGCGCTGCTGCTGGCTGGAATGCAACTGTTGCTGATGCCGTTACCGCCATAGAAAGGACCTGCAGCGGAACTGTTGAGGTGCATTGGTGGGCTGCTTTGAAGAAAACATGCACTGCCCACTGCTGCTGTTACTGGAATGGAAGCTGCTGCATACTGCTGCTGCTGCTGCTGCAGCAGGTGCTGCTGCTGGACCAGCAGCTGAGCTGAGTCAGCAGGGGGTGCTGCAGCGATCACGGGGTTGGATTGCTGCTGCAGTAACGCCGCGACCGGGAGCTGCAGGCAGCTGTGCTGATTGATGCTGGTCAGTGTCGGCACTGTGTAGCTTGAAGAACTCAACTGCTGTCCTATTGCTGCTGCTGGCACCTGCAGAATCTGACAGCCGCTGGCTGCAGTCGCAGCATGTGGTGCAAGAACTTGCATTTGCGGCTGCGCTGCTGTGTTACAGTGCATGGTTGTGCCAAAGCACTGAGGGGGGACAGTGGAGCTGTAGCCCTGGGCAGGGATCAGCAGCTGCTGCTGCGGGATGGGCTGACAGCTGTTGGGGCTACTGCTGGTGTTAATGCAATGCTGGGGAGCATTGTGTTGTGCTGGGCTGACAGCTGAATTCCTGTTGCAGTGAATGCTGCTGTTCTGATGCAGGGTATGCAGCCGTGGAGCCTGCTGCAGCTGACATGCTGGTTGCACACATGACTGAGCTTGTGGTGGTGCTTTGAGGCCAGATTCTGCTGCAGCACCTGCCTCACCCGCTGCATCGCTTATCTCCTTGGCAATGGCAATGAATGCGCTGACGTCGCTGGGGTCAGCGAGGCACTCTGCCATGGTAAAGTTGAGAACGGCCTTTGACCCATACAGGTACATTGCTGCTTTGTCATAGGCCCTTGCAGCTGCGATATCGTCCTTGAAGCGGCCAACATGTCGCTGTTTACCCTCATAGAATATACGGACTCTCCATGCCCTGAACACAGCAGCCAAACAGGACAAACGATCAAGATTGTGTGGAAGCCGTAACCCGGCACTACATGCACAAAGATGTCGTTTGATACGGACATGGCAGGATAACTTAATGAAAATAATCAACTCATCCATTGGTGCTGTGCTTTTGGTGCCTCAAGGCCCACAGCCTTAGAACCGGCTTCTGCTCTTACCTGTGCTTCTTGTCCCAGCACAAACCCCTGAATCGGGAACTTTTTTTAGGACCTTCTACAGTCATCAAATGGTCATCACTACAGCTAACAGGTGGACTTTGTGCAGTTCGGCACATGTGTGTCAGTTTCCGGAATCACGCAGGGAACCACCTCATTAATTTATCTCAAAACAATCGCTTTGTAGCAGGAGCAAGATTTGAAGAGCTGCGTTTGCTGACTACGTGGTGCGCGGAACGCAATGCAACATGCAGTCCAGGGGCATGAAAAATGCAGCGCCGGGCTGCAAGACATGACAATAACCTTGCTCGATATCCACAGCGAAGTAACAGGTCAGCGATCAACGGAATGGGGTAAATTTACATTAGTAAGTTTGAGCCAAGTGTGACGCCTGACATCCTTGATGGTTCAATAGGCAGCAGGCCTCCTTGAAGGTCAGCGTAGAAAAATTTACAAAAGAAAGTGGTACAATTACACTTTGTTTCTTAGCCAACCCTGCTTATTTGGTCATAACGGCCGCGCGCCCTGGTTCTGCGCGAGATTTGTCAATCACAGAGCACCACGCGATCCTCGCGCGACAGCTTATACGACATCAATATCACTCACAGGTGTTAATTCAGACAGCATATCGCAGCAGCGAGCCTCTTTTGAGTCAGGAATGTCTCTAGCAAGTTCCCCTTCTCATTTGCACAGGAAAAGCTATAGAGTGCCGTGGACGGTGCAAATACCATCTCTACTTGCAGAAAAATGTTTTCAAGCGTCAGTGTGGTGGGAAATAGCCGGCAGACCGCATTACAGAAACTCGTAACCCGTAGTGCCCTATAGTACTGCATTGTCAGAGCAGGGCGTCCTGCATTATCCGCAGCTGTCGCGCAGTTTTTTAGCTATTGTGCTGCGCAATTAGCAGCGGGGCAGCAAGGGAGCAAATAGCTTCTCTTGTATGCAGGGCTCCGTTCTGTTTTCGCCTGTCAACTCTGTAAGGTGGCAGCAGCAGCAGCAGCATATCAGTTACCCTTCAAATCACGTGCTTTTTGTTGGTGCTTCAACATTGACTGAATGACACGAGGTCCTCGTGATGGCGCACATGTACATGTGGGCGCACAATGCACGTGCACCGTGTCCCCCGTGGATACTTCACGAGGTTGTAAGCCTTACGTTCATAGTTCAAAGTTCAAGCCTGTCGATACATTCAACCTCAGCTGGATGACTCGTTATCAAAGCGCAGGCTGCTGAGACAGCGCACAGCATATGTTCCGGCAATGCCAGACTGGCACAGGCGAACTCTTCAAGATAGAAACGAAGTAACCTTGTCAAAGAACCATTCTTATACCAGGAAACAACAGACACACTTGCACGCAGTATGCTGGTGGAGAAGTACAGCTTACCTGTATGCAGGGCCTACTGTTCAGTGTGCAGTAGCCACTGGCACTGTGATCGTGCTCCTACGTCCTGACAAAAAATCATTCTTGATAGACACAAAACAACAGACACAACACACATCTGCACGCAGTATGCCGGTGGTCCTTCCGTCAACATCGGTAGCTAGCATTACCTGGGTAACCTTGCTGGACCTTCAGGTCAGGTAAATTATTGGACCAACATATTATGGCCTAGCCCAGGGAAGGGGCAGAATGGTTTTCTAATTGTACAGATGGGCCACCCAGTGGCCATGCATTGAATGCATGCCTGATAAGAATCATTCTGGAACACCCCAAAACAACATGCCTCCTGCCTTTTGCATGCAGCGTGATGAGCTGCACTTTCAGTGTAACATTCAGGTGCAAAGAAGTTTCTACTTGCAGCGAGTTGAACGCACGTGTGCCCTTGCATTGGATAGGAAGTTTGCTACACTTTCCTCTCTACCACTGCCGCCACAAGATCACTACCTTCCTCAAACGGCTCGACTAGATCTGTCTGCTGCTGCTGCTGCTGCTGCCGCCGCTGTAGCTGCCATTGTTGGTGCTTGTCAGCAACCGCTGCTGCAGCAAGCGCCGCAGAAACCAGACCCTGCCCGATCTGCTGCTGCTCGTCGACCACACTACTACTACTGCTGTCCATCATGTCTTTCACTGCTGCTTTTTGCCTGGATCTCTCTGCTTCATCAATGTATCTTTCCTGCATCGACTGCCAAACTTCATCTTCTGCTGCTGAATGTCCTGCTGCTGCAAGCAATTCTGCTGGCACAGGCACAGGCGGTCGATCAAGTGCTGCATACGCTGCTCCACTGGCCTTGTCAACTTGGCCTAACAACCGCTTGACGGCTTGTTGGTCCTGTACAGCAGCAGTTATGCAGTCAGTTCAAAGCCATCCCTCTCAGCTGCCAAGAGGATGTTAAAGCAGTAATGCAGTTTGCATGGTGGTAGCTGCTATCAGAGCCATTGACATGCAGCATATAAAGTAGGCACAAAGATACACACATAGTTCATGCCTTGCTGGGCTGTGATTCCTTCCAAGCCAGAAGTAATGGCATCTGAGCAGCAGTGGCAGGGCTACTACATCAACAATACCCTGAGCTGCCCCCCCCCCCCCCCACCCCCCCCCACCCCCCCCCACCCCCCCCCCCCACCACCACCACCCCCACCAACACCAGCAGCAGCAAAAACCTATAACTATTCAAGACAGACAGGATGATGGCAAGACGGAAGGAAATGCACCGTCTAGCTTCTACACAACATGATAGTAAAATAAAAAAGAGAAGAAAAAGGAGATAATGAGATGTATAGG
>JABEVS010000684.1:0-22832 GCA_018290735.1 Coelastrella sp. MACC-549
TAATTGTATGGGATGCTGCCGTATGTACTAGTAACAGACATCTGTTATCTATCACCTATCTATTATACATGAATGATCTAATCATTGCCATAGCCGGTAAACTTGCTGCACAGCTCCATTTCTTTTACCATCACCAACCACTGTTTGATTGCCTCCTTGCCATTAACAACCTGCACATTTAGCACACCCCCGCAACTAGTCGACCAACTGAGTGGGTTGACCAGGCTTGAATGCCAGATGAAGGGATGCAACTGTAACCATTATACTGCTTGCCACCGGTTGATCCACAGCATGGTGCCTGGCCAGTACCTCTGCTGTTGATCGCCTTTGTCATGTGCATCATTTGCATGGTTGCATGATGTTATCTATCCCTGTCATTCCACTGCTACACGAGGTGTTGTGCCTGCAGCTGCGGTGTGTTTCTGCAGGACTGACATGTTACACAGGATGCGGTGGTGCTTCTTATCTCAGGACGCTCGGTCAGCACCCTGGGGTGCCACCCCCTCGCAACCCTGTGGTGCTAACCCGCTTTCTCCTCCTTTTTACAGGTAATGATGTGACGTGGAAGGACAGCTCGGTGGACAGCCGGACAGCCGAGGCAGGCACAAGCATCACACCAGGGTGGCGCCCCCACGCATGTCAGTGCATTTGCCATTGCATCTCAACTTGTTGCATGGCTCAATTTCTTTTATAATGCTTGTGCCTGCCTTGGCCGCCCATGTGAAAAAGAGATTGAGCCCATGCAAAAGAAATTGAGCCATACAGCAAGTTGAGATGCTGTAACAAATGCGCTGACATGCAAGGGGGCCGCCACCCAGAGATGAGAATTCTCATCTGTGTACAATCTGTGTGAGTGCGACACTGAATGTTACACTTCTGCTGTTCAGAGTCCTGAGCTCAAAGTCCTATACATATTACTTGCGTTGATATCTTTTGTTAGGGGTTGGATCCACGGTACCGTACAACGGTTGTGGACGACTGTGAGGCTGGGTTTCGACAACAGCAGAGGCAAAAACATGCTTTGGGCCGCCCCTCTTGCATGTCAGCTCATATGATGCATCCAGTGTTGCATGGCTCTATCTCTTCTCCATAAGCATTCCTTGTGCCTCACAAATTTCAATGCGCACACCTTGACCCTTCAGTGCTTGTTGAATACCACCACTAGATAACAACATGGTATGCTGACAAATCATAATGTGAAAACTGGTTTCTGCTGGCGCGCAAGTAGATAATCTACAGATATACTTCTGTGATTGGCAGCCTGCATTGTAGGAGGTACCGGTTTATGAACAACAGGAACAGCACATGAAAGCTGACATAAGCCTGTGCCAGTACAAACACAGCTGGCAACACCTACTGTGGGTGGGTGGGGTAATGCTAGAAAGACAACCTGCACCTGGTGGTCCACTGCTGCTGCTGTTTCCACACCTACATACTGTTAAGTGTTGTACATAGTCTGCCACCGCTGTTTCTAAACTGCACAAACTGTCATTGCATGCCTGGTCCCGGGGGCATGAACATGTTGTGTTGGGCCCCAGGTGTTGGGCCTGTGAAACAAGGGCCACTGACCACACCATGCATTAATGCACTCTGTATCTGCATGTTGCTGGCACCAGAAACGTGGGGATGTTGGTGATGATGTTGTAGCTGTTGCATCTGAAGCTGCTGCTGCTGCTGCTGCTGTTGGTGGTGCATCTGCTGCTGTTGCTGGTGATGAAGGTGGTGGGCTTGCTGATCGTCCAACGACCCTGACCTGCCTCGGAGTGCTGGGCTTGCAATCATGTTGGCCCCTGATAGCTGGCGGTTCGGTTGCTTGGGCTGCTGTGAATCTTGGCCATCATCTTGGCCCGCTGCAAACCCTGCAAAATCGGAATCATCGAGTGCACCAAGCATGTTGCTCAGCTGGTGCTGCTCAGACGGCTGCAACTGGCATGCGTTTCTGACTACACTGAGCATGCATATTGAAATACAAGCACAAAATAATGTCTCAGCTGACCTCAGCCGACCTCTGCTGCCAAGTTTTCTGACGCGAGAGACAGGTTTGTTGACGCTGCATGTGCACGAGCACTGCTTGTTGACCGACGAAATTACATAATCGTCTCCTGGCAGTCCATCCAAGACTGTACTTGCTGATGTTGACAGATAATGCAGCTTTTCTAATTCTGAAGCTGCAGTGATCCTTACGTCCTTGCAGTGCATAGAGCAGTGGTAGGCAGGGTCTGCTGCTTGTAACCTCAGTCAGAAGTTCTACAGTGTTGCAATTGAATTAGCTAATTTGACAATCATAGAATGACTTTTGAGCGCACAAAGCTTACTGAACAACAAAACAGAAAGCTTGGTATCTGTTGAGCTTGTATGGGCCTTGGCTATGGTCTGCATGATGAATGCTCAATATCAGTGGATATACCCTGCAATAGTAATCTAGGCACATGCCCTGTTGTTCTTTTGCCTGCTTTCCAGATCCTGCAAATGTGGCTGTATGTGCCAGCGCTTTCAGGCCTGGATATAACTTCTAATGAAAGGGCTACATGAGCATTACTCAAAGAGTCATACCTGGGACTCCAAAAGGTAGCAGCAACTGATGTTGCGGCGTCGCACACTCTTGGGTTTCAACATTCTGCACAACAACAGCAGCACAGTATGTCAGGGCAGAAGACAAGGTCTGCGTGCACTGTTGCAACCGTTTACTTGCCTGTACAAACCTCTTGATCTAGAGACATGTCATAATGCGTTGCGAGTGTTTACCTCGTACTCATGTTGCAGAAACTGGATCAGTGCTGCCTTTTGGACCTGCTCGGCTCCACCACCATCGCGCAACACGAAATTCAACACCTTCTCCTGAAACACCGCACAGGAAGCCAGTATTCAACACGTTAACGGACTCATCATCAAAGCACATAAGCTGATTGCAGCAAGTCGCACCAGAGTTGCCCTCGATGCCGCTGCTGCAACCCGGCGGTGCTGCTGCACCCCTTGCGTGTAGAGCTGGCTGACTGCATTTGCTGCTGTCACAAATGAGCTATACATAGTGCGCTCAGCGTCCAGGTCTAAGTCAGGTTTTCGTTTCTTCCCCATAGCGTACTTAGGCTGCTAGCGGCTTATTATTACTCACTTTTCAGATAACACTGATCAGATGGGCAGCAAGAACATGGTGGGCAAAACACGTGGTCAGTGCAGACGACGAGACAGGGTATGATGATGGCCCCAGGGAACTATGAAAGTCCGTGTCAGCTCAAGAGGTAGCATCTCATGAAAATAAAATCACTATGCGTCATATAGAACTAGCATACTGCTGTGATGCTACATACATTGCTGCTGGCGCCAGTTGAATCCAGGTGGTTGTCATAACCTGCTGGCTGACAAAGAAGCACTGACAAGATATACGCATCGTTACGCTATAGCTTGGCATCATGACACCGGATGTGCTGGTGGGCATCACCAGGCCATTGCATCGAAAATGGAAGAAGGACTTGTCTGGAGGTCTTTGGAATGGACCGACGGCACCAGGTGGGCAGCTGCAGGTGCTGAACAGGACCATCTTTGCTGTTTACAATCTGTTGAATCGCAGAACGCAAGTGCAGGTACGTTGGGCTCACCAAGGAGGGCATTATGCACTCACATGGCGTGCTGACGTTTGCCAACAAGGACCGGTAAGCAGCAATAGGTTGATGCACTGTAACTGGCTTGACGCAGCGCTAGTGTCGACTACGGCCAGCCATTGCATCTTCTGCAGCGAATGTATGCTATGCACGACAAGTTGACCCGGTTGCTGGATCATGATGCAGTTGGTTGTTGGTTACAGATATGAAGGCATGTTTGAAGGGGGCAAGATGCATGGGCCAGGAGTGTATGTCTGGAGCAGCGGCATGTACGTGATGCAGCTTACAAGCAGCAACAGTTTTGTTCCAGCAGAAGCCATGTGTGAGCGTTCCCACCTGTCAGTGTGCATGGCACAGCACTACCTTGGCTACCTGCTGCCAGCGGCCATGATTGCAGTCCATGACTGTGAGGACGGTTTGCTTGCAGGATATATCGTGGTGACTGGCAACAGGGGTTGATGCACGGTTGTGGCACCTGCATCTGGAAGCAGGCTGCTGCTGGTGTGCAGGCAGTGGAGGGCAAGTTCTTTGATGACAAGTTTGTGGGGGATGTCATGCCTTGCAGCACTGGCGATGCAGTTGACAGTGCAGTAGATGCTGATATGGCTGCATTCCAGGCGAGGTCTTTTCAAGTGAGATGTGTTTCCTTTTGGGGTCACTGTTACAGCTGAACCTGGCCAACGCATATAAAGCAAGAAGCACAATATAGGTGATAAACTTGAGCATGTACTGTGTATGATTGGTCCACAGCCCACAGCCAGACCTGTTTCCAAAGGCATTACGCTGCTGACATGGCGGCTCGATCCAGTGTTGACCTGCTTACCTGCAGTGGCCAAGACACAAGCAAAAGCAAAAGCAAGGATGGCAAAACTCCATCAGGCGCCAGCCAAAAGCACCATCACAACAGGCAATGGCAGCAGCAGCAGCAGCAGCAGGACGCAAAGAAGGCCAGGGAAGCCTGTCAACAGTGAGCAGCAACAAGGGAGCTGCAGGAGGGCAAGCAGCTGACACTGGTATGACTAGTTCAGTGAATGCCCACCAAGAGTTGCGACTAGCAGATTTGTTGCAGAGGCTTGCAAAAGATAGAGTGCAAGCTGCCAGTGAAGCGAAGCCGCCTACCGGATGACCGTGATGGGAGAGCTAGCTATAGATGGCTTAAAATGCCTAAAGTATTTGAGGAGTTGTTTCATCCAGATTGTAGGCAATATCTGCCTGTGCATCTGTTGAAGCTGGCAGCTATCTAGCTCAGCGCCCTAACAGCTGCAGGCGTCCATTAGATATCAGGAAGCCCCTTGTACCAGACAGGCGTAATTTTGTGTGCTGGGTTGACATGACATACTTTGGCATGAGCTTGATATTTTATCCAACAGACACTGTGGCTGGTCAGAACGGTGCCATACAGTACGTTACCATGCAATACGGTGTAGTTGCTATTCAGCAGACTGAGTCCTTTCATCAGGTACTGAGAGTATGTACCATACGTGTAAGAGATTGCGCCATGCAGCAAGTTGAAATGCTATGGCAAATGCGCTGACCTGCGTTGGGGGCGCCACCCTGATGTGATGCTTGCGCCTGCCTTGGCTGTCCTGGCTGTCCATCCAGCTTTGAAAGATGTTTTCACTGTGTCAAGTAAAACAGATGGAGCCCATGCGACATTGGATGGGCTGGCAAAAGCGCTGATATGCGAGTGCAAAACAAACAGAGAGGGAAGCTGACCTCCTGCTTCATCTTCATGAACATCATCTGATCTCCTCTTCTTTTCCCGAGACTTGCTCACGTGAATGGGGAGGGATTATTGTTCTCAATTTCCTGGTTTAGGACCCTGGCCTACTGGTTTAGGACCCCTGGTGTCATCCCTGTCTTGGCAGAACAGTTTGACACCTCATAACGCATTCCCGGCCTATCTGACATGCATGACATGCCGACGTAACAGGACATAATTTCGACCGCTTAAATTTGATCCAGAATAGCCTTCTGATATTGTAATTTGCGAAGCCAGGAGCCAATGAGTACAATGTTCACCTTGCACCAGCCAGCCTGGCGCACTTCTAGATTGTGTACGAAGCATTTACACCACACACATCACCACATTGGTATACACAGACATTACACTTGTTGTTGCAGTCGTCTTATGTGTGCCGCTAGTAGGCCACAGCCGTGCATCGTCTTGACCAGCACCAGCACAACAAGTGACCGGTCGTTACATGAGCTAGCAGAAAGGGTGAGCACAGCTGCAAAGCGTTTACAAACTGACTGCATTCACAGGGTCAGGTAGCTAAGGTCACGTGGTTCTCGACGCAGGTCAGGCAGCAACTACCTGTTGAGGCTGTTGTGGTAACTCCTGCCCCTGCAGCTGCTAGCACCAGTACAAACAGCGCTGGAAGGTCAGCAACAGCCGCTGCCCATCTCTTATCGTTTGACTGTCAGCTTCATATAGTGCCTCAATCACAGCCTGGGATGTATCATGTAGTTGGCGCAACAGCAGCTGATTGTGTGTTGTGTGCTGTTGATGGAAAGGCTGGCCTGTTGGCTGGCCTGGGCCTGTCACCTGCCCTGGTGGTAGTGGGGGTGCACAGGGGGCATGCACTAGGGTCAGGTGGGCCTCAATTGATAGCTGTGTAACATAGTCATGTTGTGTAAGTTTGCGCAGGTGCAAATTGTATTGGCACAGGTTGTTGTCCATGCATGGCACATAACCACAGCAGATAATGGGACACACTCATGCATTATTGCAGTGTTATTGTTGCGTCACAAACTGAGTGTTGGTTGTGCTCATCCCTAGCCATTTCTGCAGCTGCCGGCCCACCAGAGTGAAGGGGCACTAGTGAAACCAGGCTGCTGCTGATGACACCTGTGCTGCCTGGTTCCCTGTGCAGATGTGGACTACAACCCTGCAGTGTGTGTTGCCCGTCATGCAGCTCAGATGGGGATCCCCAGCATTGCAGCCTGCCTGGCAACACACTCAACAGCGGCACCTCTGCAGCCAGCAGTGGAAGCGACATTTCATCTCATACAACAGGCTGTGAAGTGTCTCAAAGCCAGCAACAGCAGCTGGCCACTGCCTGCCAACTATCCCAGGGCACATTTCCCATTCCCAGACGCAGGCAGATGGGCATTGGGCAAGGAGCTGCCCCTGCCCCTGAGGAGCTGCAGCAGCACTCACAGGTCTTCTGCCTGGCAGCCCATGGACTGCTGGGCCCTGGGTGAGGACAACAGCTGGGTGGGGAGGAGCGACAGTGTGAAACAGACTGTACCAGTTGAGAGCAGCAGAAGCAGCAGGTCATTGGAGGAAGCAGTGGGCATACTGCAAAGGGCATTTGCTGATGGGGACATCTTGTTGTGCTTGAACGTGCCACCCACTTGGCAGCCTAGCAGCAGTGGCCTCAGCAAGCAGCATCCTCCAAGGTTCGCCAGTACCCGACCTGGAGTTCTGTGGCACTGTTATCAGGTGCAGGCTGAAGGCTCACAGCAGCAACCTTGTGGCGCTGCTCCTGTGGTCCAGCAGGCTGTTTTGGTGTCACAACCACCAGAAACACTGGCGAGAGTAGCACACAGTGAGGAGCAGCACAGTGGACAAGGTTCACATGTTGGCCGTTGGGAGGCAGCTGGCCTGAGGCTGCGCACTCCAGACAACAACAAGGGCAGCAGCAACAGAAGCAGCAGCTATGCCAGCTGGCACAGTACAACATCAGACCTGTATGGCCGCAGCCTGCCTGGCACAAGCTTCATGGCCTCACAGGCAGTGGTGACTGGTGCGTTTGTGGCACAGGATAACACTGATAAGGTCATAGCCGCAGCCAGGACCGGAGGCTATCACCCAGAGCAACAGTCCAATCAAATTCCATCCTCATTTGTTATCAAGAGAGGGACAGTGTTGAATGACGATGCCACAGCAGGAGATGTGGAAGCAGTCTTCAGCGGCCGAGCAGCTGTCAACACCCTGCAGACGTGGCCTATGGGCCACCCCTTGAGTTTGACAGACATTGTGCTTTGCGCTGCCCTTGAGGAAGATCACAGTGGACTTCCTGCCTGGCTTACATACACGGGAGAGAATGTCGCCTATTGGACAGGGGTTAATTGTTAGTGGCCATGCCTTGAAGTGCTCCTGCTGGACTTGGACCTTGTCTACCTTGCTAGGTGGTGCTTTGGCACATTGCACTTGCATCATGCCCTCACTAGGGACCAGTGACCCTGTTGGCTGCACTGATATGATCAGCTTCACACAGATTCGATCCACTCAGTGCAGTCAGCATTCAAACTCGGTAAAATTGATTTGACACTTTGCTGAGCATATCTGCATCATCCATGAGTTAACCCTGACAACATGAGCCAGATCCGCATCCGGAACCCAGATTTAACCTTGACAAGAAGGTTACCAACAGTGCAGATTTATGCCCAAACCATTGAGAAAGAGTTTTGGCATTTAATTGGCCGCCTTGGCAAGAAGCAACACTATGTGGTCAACTGGCTGGCGGCCTCATGGAATGTCACCCCACTTCAATGTGAAAGTGCCAATGTGGGCCATCATCTCACAAATATACTTCCGTTTGAAAGATGATGATGATGCTTGCAAGCATCACCAGAAGAACTACTTTCAAGCTTCACCAGAAGGTTCTGCGGCTTGCCGACGTGAAAAAGGGCGCATTGTAACAGAACAGTGACCATTTGGTGCTAGCGGGGCGTAGGATGAGGCTGATGCTTCTTAGGCAGGCTGGTCCCATTTGGACCTGGTGGGAGGCTTAGGTGGTGCAGCTGCGGTGGTCACTGGCATCACTGCTGCACGTGCTGGTGCTGCCTTGACTGCTGCCAGCTTCAACTCCTTGGATACGTCTGCCTTGCGCCTGTCGACGTAGCTGTCCACCAGGTCTGCCACCTTCTTTGCTCTCTTGCCTGTAAGGAAGCCACCCTCCGCCACCTCCAATGCAGTTGTATTTTTCAGCACCTTGTCCTGCACCCTCTGCAGCACCCACTTGCAACCCTCCTGGTCCAGCTGCTTGGACTGGAATCGTGGCTTCAAGCGAGACTGTCAATGCAGCAAAACACACAGCCCGGCGCAACAGGCAAGCATGATTTCAGAGTCTGGCACGCCACAGCCCTCGGCAAGATACAAAAACAGCTCTTTTGCAGGTGGTGGGGCTAACGACCAGCACCACCATGCCATCAGAAGCCAGAAGCCATTGAAAGACAGCCTTGAGCAGTGCAAGGACCCGGCTGCCTGCCTAATGGAAGCAGTGACAATCACCACACCTACTTACGACTGCTGGTCCACTGTGCTGTTGGTGTACACCAGCCACAGCCAGCCAGCTAGAGCACGCGTGCTGTACGGCAAGGCAGGTGCTGACCACGTTGATGGCCAATGTACAGCCTACCATCCTCACCTTAATGAAATCCCTGAGCTCCTTGACTCCTGCATCCTTGGCATCAGCTCCAATGCCACTGCCAGGCCGCTGCTTTTCATCCGCTGCTGCTGACTCTTGCTTGCGCTGCTGCTGCTGGTGCTGCCAGTGGTGGCCATCGCGCTGGTGTTTGCTGCGTTTAGATGGTACTTGTTGCTCCATTGCTTCGTCCTTTGCGTCCTGCTGCTGACGCTTCGTAACACGTGTGTACTCACCAAAGGTGTCAAAACGCATGCGACCTGAGTTTGGAAGCAGCGGCTCCTGCTGCATGGCTGCTAAAAGGGCTGCCTCATGAGCAGCCTGCAGGAGAAACCACCACAAACAGCTGTCATGCACAAGCAATGGGCTGAGCAGCTGGTGCTGCACCAGATGCCATGTATCAGGCGACACAAGGGAAGCTCTCTCCTTCCATGCAGCGCCAGGCTACGCACAGCTGCATATACGTAATAACTGGGCTACGTTCCGACAGGCTGAGCCCAGGTCGGGTGGTTGCGTATGCAGCCACTGGCTGGTGTCGCGGACCCTGGCCAGAATCAGCTGGCAGTGGCGCACATACTTTGTTGTACAGGCAGGAACTTTATTGTACAGGCAGGAATGGGAAGTCGCTGCTGGTTGGGCCAGCCGCCTGCAATTGCCAGGGCACCTATTACAAACAAAACCATTTCTGTGTTGCAGCATGCACATACACGAGCACAATGTAACCAACAGCGCATGTCAGCGCATTTGCCATACCATCTCAATTTGTTGCGTGTCTCTTTCCCTTTTGTATGGCACGTTCAGGCAGTAAAGGTACAGGCCATAATGCCATGGTGACTGTTTTGAAGCAGGAGGGCAGGCCCTCCTCGTATGTTGCTGCAGCACATGTGCATGTGTTTACCCTGTGCCATGATCTAAGTGCGGAACAGTATCCCAGTAGGCTAGACAAGCTGCAATTTGTCCAGCATAACAAGCACGTGGACACGTGCTGCGCACATCGACGCCACCAGGTGCATACTTACGTTACCAGTCCCTGCAGCGCTCCAACATCAGCGCTGGTGCTTGTTGTCAATGTCGGGCATTCAGTGCAGCTGTTCATCCCTTTCTCATCTCTTGCTTTCAGCTCATATGACAAATGCTGCATCTACTGCTGTCATCTCTTCTGTGTGTGTCGCGAAACAATGAGTATTGTAATGCTGCGACATCCAGTACCAGATAGGTGCACGTTGCGACCTGGTGTGCTGCAGCCGGGTGGCTGCAAGTGCACTCACACGTGTGACCCATGTTGACAAAGACCCATTCTGAGAGACCAAAAACAACAGGCACACTTTCAAGCAGTATGCTGGTTGAAAAATACAAGCAGCTTGCCTGTAGGCAGGCTACCCTTTTGTTCGCTTGTTGCTGGCGATTTTGCAGCAGCGTGGTCGTATACGTACTGATGCAACGAGCATTTTGGGCCCCCCCATATATTTTCACGCAAAGCTCATATTGTTCTTTTTTAGAGGTCACACTCGCCCGTACGTGCTGCTGGTGATGCTGTTGGTGGTCCGAGCAGCACGCCTGTCCCCGTCATTGTGTTTAACGCTGTTGCATCGCCAGCGGATTGCAGCCAATTAGGCGGTAACACTTAGACCTGCCAAGCTGATATTGCAGTGCGGGTGATACATTCACTGCAGAGGTGCATACATCCAGATTGACAAGCAGGCTTGTGCAAATGCCCCGACTCGGGTGGAGCAGTAGAAGCACCACCACTCATAAAGACAACAATATTGATACTATATTGATGTGGTATTGTCAACATGTGCGAAACGCAGATTCATTTGCACCATAACCAGCGATGAAGGCGAAAAACGTTGCGTCTCAACGCCTGAAAGCAGAGCTTCTGTGCAGTCGCTGTACGCTTGGGCGAGCACAGCACTACATGTACCTCTGCTAGACAAAGCGTCTGGCATAGACATGAGGTATATTTGCATCATGCTGAAACAAGGGATGGAGCGACCAGGGCACTTGTATTGAAGCAAGCCCTAGGCACGGAGCAGCAAACCAGGGTCTCTATATTGCAATTTATTGTTTTTTTGCGCAATACCAACAGTTTAAGGTTGCCCGATGGCCAGCACACCAGATCAAGAAAATAACGTTACGTGCATATCTTGTACAGGCGTTTTCAGCACTTCAAACTTTCAGAAAACCTATTAACAACACCTCAAAAATGAAAAATTGGTCCCGTTGGGCGCAGCACCAGCGATTGCAAGAACGCTTTTCGCAGTGTTTCCGGGAGTGCCGTGCGAGCGGATTGGCCAGCGCGGTGCCAACCTTACTTGCTGACACATCTTTTGGTTACGTCTGCTCTACTCTGGCAGCGGCCGCTACGGCAGCGGAGGTCGCACTGGCCCAAACCATCACTACTCCCCCCCCCCCCCCGCATACAAGCAATTGATGGGGTCCAAAGAGCCTAATTAGTCCCTCCTCTAGAGAGTCGGGGCAATACAGTGCACTACCCCCTGGTAGTAGTACTACGTTATAGTACAGCGACGCCTAGGAGCTTGCATCAATACATCATGACTTGGTAACGTGCATGCCTCACATCCCCTTGGGTGTCCCATGCTGATACCCACCTGCTCCTTGGCTGCCTGCAATGCTGCCTGGGCGTGCTCCAGCTCCTGTAGACTATCAGCATCAACGAGATCCGCAAGCTCATCAGCACCTCCCACAGCACCAGCGCCAGTGGCTGCTGCTGCTGCCAGAGAATGTGCAGATATTGAGGATGGTAAAGAGCTGGGGCAATGCTGCTGTTTCTGTTGTGCAGCTTGGCTGGCAGCTGAGCCCTGTGCTGCTGATGAGGGCCGTCGCGGCGTCGACTCCTGAGTAGGCTTGCTGGGATTTCGGGACATCCAAGACTGACAGAGACATATCAAACAGCAGACAGCAACCACAGAGAGGTGCATTGACATGACACTGCTGTTTTTGAACCATCAGATGTAGCAGTTAATTGTCTCATGATTGTCTAGTGAGCTAGGGTGCGCTTGCTGACCAGCAAGACATGAGCAGTGAGCAGCAGCGACAATGGGCTACCAGCACCTGACACTTTGCATGTGCCTAGCTGGTGAAAGCTCCAGGAAGTTACCCACCCTTCTTACTGCTGCTCCCATCTGAGCAACCTCCTTGTTCCTGTGCTCGCTTGCTGCCTTCAGCACTTTCATGAACTGGGGTACTGCTGTGATTGCCGCCCAGCTGCTGGTGAGCTTTGCCAGCAGCTCTAGGAGTTTCTTTGTTACATGGAGGTTGGCATCAGAACGCTCAGGCAGCAGCTCCTCTAACCAGCTGAAGACGACTTCAAGGAACTTTGCATGCTCAGACAAATTCTGCACAGCCTGTGCCCACAAAGACAACAACAAGAGCAACAGCAAAAGGTGCTTCAAAAGCTCTGCTGGAGGCAAGACCGCTGGGCAAGATCAGGGGATACATCAACCACGCAGTGGACCGCAACAAGGTCAAGACCTGCGGTGCAAAGCACTTGTGCCTGAGGGCACTGTTGTTCAGGCTGGCGGTGGTTATCCCTCTCCTTACTTACCTCAGCTGGTGCCCGCATGACAGCGGCAACACACTGCTGGCGCTCCTCCAGTGAGCTGCAGTTGTTGAGCACATCCAGCACTGTGCGTGCGTCACCTGTCTGGGCATCAATGAACCCTTTCCACAGCCGGTTGAGGTGGTTCTGCAGATGCTGACGCTGCTGCAGCTGGCTCTGCATCTCAGCAGGAGTGATGCCTGCTGGCCGCCGCTCTCGGGCACCACGCTGTCCACCTGAACTCAACACCAGGAAACACGTGTGGCGTGTGGAGATGTTGCTGTGCCACAGCATGGATGTTACTCAGCAGAGATAAGCCACACGAAGGCCATATGGGAATGAAAGGTCTTGCTGCGGCGTTGTCAGCAAAATCCTGCCGGCCACCTCACCGTGCTTGAGGTCCTCATCATCAGACCCCTCTGCACCTGCCCCAGCCTTTTGCTTTCTATTAAGTTTCTGCTGCTTTGCCTTTTTCTCTCTTTTTTTCCCTGAGGTCTGTTTGATTACCCTCTGTTCCTCGGCTGCATCATCTGCCTCAGAAGCTACTTCACATTCTTCCTCCTCTCCCTCAACATCTGCAGCCAAAGACACCACTGTCATGGACATGAACGAGATGAACTTACACAAGCACCCAGCAAGACTGCCTCCAAGTCTGCTGATGTGCAGGCAAAATGGCCTCGAAGCTGTGCTCCGCAGCAGTCGCCCTCTCCGGCCAAACGCCCCTTGGAGATCAACAGGTGCCAAAGCAGGTTCATGCCAAATGCAGCACAGCAGCTACTGAGAGCAGCGGCTGAACAAGTGCCGTATCTCCAGGGCTTGGGAAGCTGGCGACTGCAGACAGATGAAGCAGGTTAATATGCTGCGCACGTGCCATAGGGTTGCTATTGTCCCACCATCATAAATGCTGCTGGCCTGCTTGCAGCACTTTCCTACCTGCCCTACTTGATGTTCCTGTTCTTCCCAAGTCGTCAATAGCAGCAGAGGCACCGCGCAGCAAATGCAGTGCTCGTGCAGCCTCACGCATGCCTGACAGCATGGCTCCTGTGCAACAGAGGGCAGCCTGGCTAGTCAAGAGCACAGGCCAGCTGCGCTATCCTGCAATGCGCTGGCGGCTGCAGGCACAAATTGCAGCTGATGGCACGTAAAGTGAGCTCACATGGCATAGCAGTGCTAGAAAACCATGGAAACTGCTACAATGCATATTGCAGTCCCCACAGCAGACCCTGCACAGACATATGTCGCACCTTGCACAGAACCTGGGTGCTCCTTGCAAGTGTGCTCTCCTGCAAACAGCACCCTACTTGCCACAGGTGCTGCCAGCACATCGTACTCATCGCCACTGCAGCCAACTGCAACATAACTGTAGCTGCCACGGCTGAACTCATCGCTGCCCCACTTGGTGGCATAGCTGGCAACTGGCTCAGGGACAGCGTCTCCATAGATACACCGCAACACCTGAGCAGTTGTACAGCAGAGTACAGTACTGGCTCATATACTCCTGGTGTCAAATAGCCTGGTATGCCAACTGCAATGCTTGCCACCTGGGAACTGGCGTAAGCACCCCCACCCTGGCCAGCATTGGGCCGGCTGAACAGACTTGTGGAATTGCTGCACAGCAGTCTCAAGGAGCTCAGCAGCTAGTGCTTGCTGATGTGCCCAGCAAGGCCTGCACTCTCACCTGCATCACGTGCTGCACCATATCCTCCAGTGGTGTGTCTTCGGCTGCTCGTGCTGCTTGACCAGACACCAGCGCACTCAGCAGCGGCACACCAGTGCAGCCAGCAAGACTCCAGAACATGAAGCAGCGCCCTCGGGTGGCGGCGCCGGCTGGCTGTGTGATGCCAAAGCTGTCCTTGTCCTCCCAGAACACTGTGGGAAACTGCGACATGACATAGAGGGGCATCAACAGCCTGAGTCAGGGGGCCCAGCAGACTCCTACATACAATGCAAGTGGTCACAGCACCAAGGGCTCCCAGTAACAATCAGAATCAAATTTGCCCTGATGCACCTGATTTCCAGCAGAACAAGCAAAGGAGGCATGAAATTGCTGATGCTGGCGGCCTTTACATGCCACATGCACACACCAACACCTTGCAAGAGACTCCATGAGTACACCACTCTACCTGCAGTACCACCTTGTTGAGGTCACCAAAGCCCAGTGCCTGTACCGCTGAGACCTTCCAGTCTGGCAGAGGAGGTGCAAACTCGACACTGCCAGCCTTGAGCACACCCAACGGCAGTGTAACAAGCACTGCAGAACACTCATACACCTCACCAGCAGCAGTTGTCACCCGTACTGATTCTGCTTGCTGTTGTGACTGCCGCTGCTGCAGGTCGCTCTCATGCTGTGGTACACCCTCTTGTGCCTGCTCCAAGTGCTGTTGCTGCTCACTGGCTGACACAGGATACTCAATTCTATGAACTGGAGTTGACAGGTGGAGGTTGCCACCCAGCTGCTTTGCTAATCCCTGCATAGCCTTGTCGAAGCCTCCAACTACCATGCTGTGCCGACCACCAAACCTGCCCCAATCCAACCCTTGCTCCCCAAGCGCCAGCGACACCTCGTATAGACTGACACCACAGATGTATTCCAGGTAGGCCCAGTGCCAGTCCAGCACATCCAGCATGTCGGCAGTGATTGGCTTAGCGCCAGCAGCAGCTGCAGCCACCAGATCACCATAGGTTGGTTTCTTATCTGTATCAGATGTCAGATCTAAGCCAGGAGGCAATATTGGCTTGATTTCTGCCTTATGTGTTATCTCTTGAGTCGGCTCTAGCCTACACATCTGCCTGCCCTGCTGCTGCTGCTGCTGCTGCTGAGCTCTTGGGTCAGCTGCAGGTGTCTGGTGATGCTGCTGCGGCTGGGTGGCATCATTGTCTTGGTGCGACTGATGTGTGTCTGCAGCTGCAGCAGAGGATGGGCTGTCACAGCAAGATGATGTTGCGGCTGCTGCTCTTAGCCGCAACTCAAGTGCTTGCTGCAATGCCTGCCCCAGGGACTGTTTTGCTGCTCCCGCTTCACCTGCTGCATTGAGTGCACAATCCAACAGCTGATCCCGCAACCTGTATCGAAACGGACGCGGAAACCCACTGAACTTGCATGAACTAGCGTTGCGGTCACTGCAAGCAGCAGCTGCACAGAGCCAAATTCTACAATGAGTGTGCTGCATGTGACAAACAAGAGCACTGAAATGGCCACACTCACTGTAGTGATGGCTGCCATGCACTGCAACAGTTACTTATGCTTTGTCACTTACTCGTCTGTGTTGATGTCTGTGTCCTTGCACCCCGTGGGATAATGCAGTGGCAGCACATCCTTGAGCTGATGCAGCTGCATGCCCAACTGCTTGCAGACCACACCAAGTGGGTCAAGTGCCAGGCCCTCACGTGTCTCTGCCTGGGTGCTGGTTATGAGCGAGGCCCCAAGCTCTACTGGTGCGTCAAAGTCACCCTTGTACGAGTGCACACGGCCGCCAACACGGTCACGGGCCTCCAGCACGACCACATCCACACCAACACGCTGCATGCGGCCAATGCACAACGATACATGTCGACAGATGTTGCAACAGCCCGTGAAAGTACCAGCCTCGCTTGTGCCTCTGTATGGCAACAGCAGTGAGCAATGACCCTGGCGTTCGCAGAACAACAGCAGGCTCATGCACATAGATGTTTGGCGCTGTGCAGTGGTGTTGCTGCCTCTCACCTGCAGTAGAGTTGCTGCTGCCAATCCTGCAGGTCCTGCCCCCACCACAACCACCCTGCCAGCTGGTTTTGGCGGTGGTGCTGCAGCAACCTCCCTATTGGCCTTTGCTGCTGCTTTTGCTGCTGCTTGCTTACGTGGCATCGTGTTTGCTGTATCTGCTGCCTTGTCTGAGTGTGTCATCTCCTCGTAGCCCTTGGGCTTCAATGTGTCCTTCTGCTCCAAGTGCTGGATGAAGTAATTCACCTGCAACATTGAGAAATGTCATGATCTACAGGTTGAAGTCGCATACTAGGTTGCTGCGCAGATAAGATTACATAGTACACAGACGATTCAACAATCTGGAACAGTCAGAACCTGAAGCTGCGGGTTAACTGCAGGTACTGCCCCGGCTGCTCTATGCTGCAGCTCACGCACAGTTACACCAAACACTCCAAGCAGAGAAGCCAGAGAAGTAACCCACATGTTCTTTTACAAGTGCTTTCTTTGTACTGATGTCAGTCGAGAAGTGCTTCTGCAGCTCCTTGCGCAGGGCTTTTTCTGAGGTAGTCTGCAAGCAGTAGTACTTGCAGGTCACAAAAGTGCATGCGATGCGTGCACTTTGGCCACCACGTTGCACATGGACGCAGTAGCTGCTGACATGAGGAGCACAACCTCCTGTAATGAGCAGTGCATGCAGAAAGCAGACACAAGCTGCTTCAGGAGCTGGTCAGTGCCATTGCTTACCTCCATATCTGCTGCTCGTAGCAATTCATACAGTTTGAACACAATTGCTGCTTCAGAATTGTCGCTGTCAGATTTTTGCTGCTGCTCCCTGGGCTGTTCAACAGTTGCTGATCTTTTAACCTGTGCTTTTGGCTTCAACTCTGCAGTGAAGGCCAGCAAGATCCAGGCGCAAAAGGTTGGAGCATAGGATACAGCCAGCTCTGCTGCAAGTGCACAGCATTGTTCTTACAGCTGCTTCGATCAGTGTGCCTCCAGCACATCACCTGCTTTTTGCTGCTGCTGCTGTTAGCAGGCATGCTGTTGCCTTGCTCACCTTGCAGCACCCCAAAGTTTATATACCCGTTTTCTTGCAGAAAATGGTAAGCATCCTTTGTGACTGACAAGCTCCTATCATCAGCATCATCTGCAAAAAATAAGCCCTCAGTTGGCTGCATACCTAGGCATGCCGGCACCTGGGCAGGCACACTGAAACCTGTTTCTATGCATAAGGGTGTTAGTGGTTTCAGGCCTGTACCAAGCAGCTCTTGAATATCAACTGGATGCTTGCAGTCCTGACACCACTTTAATAGGATCTTCTCCCTACATACAAGACAAAGCTCATCAGCTGACTGTGGAACCTGTGACCTTGTAGAGACCCCGATGCGAATGTTGTATATCACTCACCTAACACGCAGATAGCTGGCTGAGCGGCTGCCGAACAATGGTTGCTCCTGCTTGGTTAACTGTTGAGGCTTGAGGCCCATGGCCACGTTGGCTCCCACGGTATCATCCTTCTGCTTCTGCTGGATTAAAGTGGTGGCCTTGTCATCGCCCTTGCTGGCACCTCGCCTGAGCGCAGCTTCCAGATAAGACAGATTTATATCACGGCACTTGTGCATCATGATCGGCTCAGTGCCCCACCATGTTCACAGGAGGGGCCACTGATGGACGTGGTGACAGTCAAGGACCGTCCCTTGTCTCGAACAAACAGCCTTCCAGTGCAGTGTTCTGATGTTGCCAAGACCCTTCAAGCAGGAAGGCGCTTACGGTGGCTGGGAGATTTGAACAAGCAGCTGGGGAGTTGAAAAGTCTTTCAAAGCCTTTTGCCTGACAGAAGTGCCTTGAACGCCAACAGCACAACAAGATGTCAGTGTTTACGATATTTGATTATATGAGGCTAATTGTGATCGCTGAGCAAGATCGGCGTCTGTCGTGCTGTCCCCCTGTTTATCAATCTGTGAAGATGAACCACCAGCAGCTTGGATTTGCTTGTTAGTGAAGTTTGACGGTATGCGCCCATCACCATGAGAACGTAAGGAAAACCTTTGCAGCAAGGGTCAACTGTAAACTTACAGCAGGTAATCAGGATGATGCAAAGCTTGAGTAGAGCGGTGGATAAGCTCAAAGGTAAGATTTTTCGGAACAAGGCGCACGTGCTGCAGCACACTGCTGTGGTTTGTTGCTCTTGCTCACAATGGGCTGTGTGCTGATGTGGTGCTGCAGAAAAAGCAGCAGAAGTTCGGGCCGACTTAGCAAGTGAATCCAGGCAAACAACAGCTACAGTAGGTGATCAAGCGGCTGCTGTTTCAAGATCATCGAGCATCCATCTTTGTGGATTTGACATCAATGGTGTGTCCATAGCGGGCCAGGTGAGGCAGTTGAAGGACCAGTATCATCAGCTGGCATAATCAGTAAAGCTGTATCAACCGCACTCAAATTCAGGAAAGCTATTGCGGTTGTGATTGCAGGAGACCTGTCTCATATTGTCTAGGTGCAAGTTGACGTTTGACATTGGGCGTTGCCCGCAGCAAGCTGTGTATCAACCAACGGTGCTTATCACGCATGGACACTTGGACCACATTGGAGGAATCATATTCCACGCCTCTAGCAGGTGTGCAACTGAACTGTGGCAAACACAGCAGTCTGGCAATGCTAGTGCATCTCATCAAGATGCAGCAGCAGCAACAGCAGCAGGCCACTGACTGTGATTGCATTCTTAAGAGCATTCCTTTCCCATGTCAGCAGGAGCATCTGCTGAATGCACTAGGTGCATGATGTGGCTTACTACAGCTCATACGGCCAAGTCTACAATTTCTGGCTGGGCAGGAGCTGACAATGTGTCTTCTTTTGCTTGACAAGCGCAGGATGATGCTGGGGCTGCAGCCACCACGTTATGTAGTGCACCCATACTATGCAGAGAAGTTGAAGAAACTGCTGGAACTCACAAATGACATGGAAGGTGGTTTGCCTCTTGAATACGATGTCAAGACTCTACAGGTTGGTCATAGCATTTTTCACCCACAGCAGGACACCCTTGGCAGTAAAGATGCCAACTGAACTATGCAGTGCATATTGTGCAACAGGGAGCGGAGTGTTGAGTGCCCATCACTTTTTGTCGTGAGCCACAACACAACACCACGTCCCGTATCTGCGTTATGCTGCTCCAGGAGGGCCAGGAGCTGGAACTTGAAACTGGACACATAGTGCGTCCATTTTCAACGGTGCATCCTGTACCATCGCAGGTGAGGCACAGCAGCAGGAGAGCAGCAGCATGGAATGCTGCTGGCAGTCATTGAGTTATGCATAGTGAATGCGCGGTATGTTGGGCCGCACCAACATGCAATTTATCAGCAACATGCCATGATGGTGACAACAGCTATCAGTGTTTGTGGTGCTGCGTTCATGACACAGGGTTACATTCTGTACTCATTGCGTAAGAAGCTGAAGGCGGAACTAGTGGGCAAGAGCCAGGAAGAGATCAAAGAACTTCGGTTGGCGGGACAGGAGGTCACTGACACATACCAGGTAGGCACAATCGCCTTTCGAATCGGTCCAGCACCTGTTGCAGGCCAGATCCGCTGCAGTTGGCAGGTCTGGTGTTTACGACAGTTTGAGAGGTACCAGATTTTCAACCAGCATTCTGAAGCCCATGGATACCACGACATATGCCATACAGGTGACTTACGATTTAAGCAACACCCAAGTTGCAAGGCTTTGCGTTTCTTGATACTGGTAGTCTCTTGATCAGAAAAGTGGCCATTTTACACCGTTGAAGCTCCACAAAGCATACCAATAGCTAACAACGATAGTTCATAACATTTCTGCAGCTGCAGAGTGCCCAAACAGCGCATACAAGCACCACAACTATCATTGCTCCATAACAGCAGGCTCAGCTGCCCCAGCTGCTGGCTCTGAGTCCACAGCTGGTGCTCCTGGGCCTGTTGCTCCCTCTGCTACATCCTTGTCCCCAAGGCTACCTGCCTCAGCAGGATCTTCCTCCTCACTTGCACTTGCTGGGTCTACTAGCTCTGCTGCTGCAGTTGCAGACCTCGCAGGTATGAGCCCTTCAGCTGCTGCCTTATTCCTGGCTGCCTGCGGTTGTGGTGCTACCTCAAAGTACTGTTGTCTAACAGTCTTGCTGGCCATCATGCCCAAGATGGCAATGCCCGGGCTGATCGTGAAGACAAAAGCTTGGATAGCACCTTTAATGATCACAGACAACTATTCACAGCATTTGAGGGCAAAACTGTGCATCTTGACAGCTCTTGTTTAAGAACTGTCACTGGGGTTGAGGGTCAGGGGCGTTTCTTTGTTGTTGTTCAAGCACGTTTTGCGCTGACACAAAACCGTTGCCAGCAGTTTCGTTGCCTGATACCGCCTGTTTCTTATCTGAGTGTTGCTTAAATCGCAAGTCACCTGTACATGCCAATTGTGGAAAGTGCATGGGTGAGTTCTCCACAGGCACTCTACCCCTAATGCACAAGTGATTTGCACAACGAGAAATGAGGACGATCATCCCTCCTCGGTTGCGGCTTCTTTGCATGTCAGCTCATCTGCCAACTCTTTATCCCAGATGTTGCATGGGCTCAATCTGTTTCACATGAACGCCTCTCTATTTAAACTGTTCTGTGCAGATTCCAGAGGTGGCTTTCACGGGGGACACAAGTGGAGAGCTGTTTGAGCAGGACGGCAACCAGGACGTGTACCGTGCAAAACTGCTGGTGGTTGAATGTACGTTTGTGGATGACAGTGTTTCCTGGGAGCAGGCTCGTGAGCGGGGTCACATACATATTACTGATCTGGTGATGCATGCTCATAAGTTTCATAATGAGGCAATCCTCTTGATGCATTTCAGCCCCAGGTACAAGCGGCAGGAGATCATGGATGCCTTAGATGCAAACATGCCGCCAGGCCTCAGGGCCAAGTGCGTACCCTTCTTGAATGGCTTCCTCTGATATGTGCGCATGCATACCAAGATTGCCATTGGAAATCGCCATTCGGCCAGCTGCATATTTGTTTGTGTGTTGCTTGATGCGCAACGGATGCTTGTTATGCGTGTTGAGGTCACCCTACTAGTCCACACTGGACAGAAGGGCACCTAGCATACGGGCAAGTTGTGTCTGTTCCATTGGCAGCTTGTCACACGGTGGTCCGAATTCGCAGGTGTTTGTCACTACATCTTATTCAGTGTACGGCTGCAGACCTGTATGAGACTTGCAACTCCATGGTGTGGGCTCAATATCAGTTTGAATGTGCTTTACTCACCTGGTCCAGGGGCGGTTGTTAGCTGCCAGTGGGCCCTAACCCAATACACCATTTGCCCGTGACAACAGCTGGCCAATTAGTTTGAAAACTCCAGTACATCCTGTTGTGCATGTTGCCGCAACACGTTCTCTCCCATCTTATTCAGTGTACTTGGCCTGCCCCCATTGGCTGCATACGCGCCATGCGCAGCACGGACCTTCTCGGCAGTGCCAGCCAGCCAGCCCTACGGTGCAGCTGCGCAGCTCGGTGGCATGCCGAGCCACCCCTCCTGCAGACCTCACATGGAATCCACCCTCGCCGCTGGACCGCCCTCGCAGGCAGCGCTTCCAGTTTTGGAATTTTAAAACTGCCGAGTTCACCGGCAGTCCCGGTCCCAGTTCCCGTAGCCGGGCCAGCCGGCCCCGCCCACCCCCCACACCATCAGCTCCACGCACACCGCCTCGCTGCTGGGCCTCGCAGCCCCAGCACGCGCCAAGAGTTTTTAACATTTCAAGACTCCTTGGGCCGGCCGATCCCACAACCCCGGAAGAGGCGTGTGGACTTTGAAACTAGTTTCATATTGGGATCGCTGCTCACGTTTACATACGGCGTCCGCTGCCGACGCCCACAGAGGGCGTGAAGCAGCTACAACCCTGCTCCACACCAGAACCCTGAACCCGTGCAAAACCTTGACTACTGGTATTCAGCAGCAGTTTTTGCGCCATATCACGCTGGTGTGGTGTGGTGTGCAATAGCGGCGCAGGACACATAAGTCTCTGTGTCATTTTGCCCCGGATTTGAAACCATACCCCCAACCCCAAGTGCTGTTTATCAACCTCAAGTATCAGATCTGGTCTGTTTGCTCGTATTCAGCAGCAAATTCACCACAGCAGCACACACAACCCTGTGTCCTTGCACCCTGAAACTCACTAAAACCCTCAGCGCTGTTGAATCAGCAGCACTCGCTGTATATCACACTAGCACTCAACAGCAACTCAGTTTGTGTGTGTGGATGCAACACCAGATTGAACCCTGTGTCGATGTACCCTAAACCCCACCCAAACCCTCACTGCTGCCATTCAGCAGCATACTACATATGGTGTTGAGTTGTTTATGAGGGTTCGTTTGTCATGTCTGCCAGTCAAATGCAGAACTGCTAGGTTCAGGAGAAATGTTGACGGAGATGATACAGATGTTGGGCAACGTGGTGTTGACCGTGGTCATTTACTTTGTCCAGCATGTTCGACTGCAGAAGAGTCGTTGTCACACTTGTTGTTTGACTGTACAGCTTCACATGATGCACGAGTGCTTATGTACGATAGGATTAAAGAGCTGCTAGTAAATTGGAAGCTTGTTTGTTGATTCAA
>JABEVS010000685.1:0-22576 GCA_018290735.1 Coelastrella sp. MACC-549
CGGTGCAAACCCCGGAGAGCCTTATTGACAACAGGCTGCATTTTAAGATCAAGACATGCATCAGGATCAAGAAATCTGGGCCCCCAAATTTGGCATCCAAAAGTACAACGTGACATCACAGCAGACCGCATGGCCTGCAGGTATGCCGGCACATTGTAATGCAAGCCTGCAGCACGAGCAGTAGACACAAAGGCATATGCAGCAGACTTTGCAGCCTGTAGACGAGCCATTTGCATGCGGCCTGATTTAGCATCAACTGGGTTGGCATGAATCAATAAACCAAGGTATGTGAAACTGTTGACCTGCTCCAACAGTACATGTGTACTGGTTATTTGTTTCTCCTCAAGAGATTGGAAAGAAAAAGGTCTGATTGTGAGTAATGAGAAGTGTATGATTTTTGCTGGAGCAAAAAATCTGAGTATTCTTTTCAGTCAGTCTGTTGTCAAGTTTCACCAAAAAAAAATATGAACTAATGTTCTTATTACTTTTCATCTCTCTTTTTTGGATAATTGTTGTTTGTTTTTGACGTTTCTCAATTTCTTCTAAACATTTCACAGATGATGAAGAAGAATTACCCTTATTACCTTTATTTCTTTCTTCTAATTTTTTTCTCTTCATTATTGTCATCAAATTAATAAATTCTAATTTTACATTCCTGGGAGACCAGTTGGTGGGGTGTAAGATACTTGTATATAGTGTTGATCAGTGGGTACTCCAAGCCTTCACAACGTTGTGCATGACTACCAAGCGATAGCTCCGCCACTAGCGGCACCGTACTTTCGCCTTCTGCATGACTCCGCAAACCCTGCCTGTTGAGACACTGCTCCGTGTGGAATCTGCAATATCAGCGGTATACTATGGCAGCAATAATACCGTATTGGCAATGCAGAGAAATGTATACAAAAGGTGCTTTAGCACCATATACATACCAGGCGGCCTGTCGCAGGCATGGTCTTCTTGGGCATCTCCTGGTAGCAGTACAACTGCTAGTAGCAGCAGTACAAGGCATCACAATTAGCACAAGGCATGATGACAATGAAATGGACGGAAAAGGCATAAGACAACATCATGTTAAGCAGTATTGACATTTACAAACATAGCAGATGGCAAGAGTCCCACTGTGTGAGGCCTAGTTGATTTGCCGTTGGCAGTCCTTCCGCTGCTCACCCATGTCCAGGGCCCTCTCCTCCCAGTCAACGGCTTTGCCAACTCACGGTGAGACTCCAGGGTACGTTCAGCGCCCATGACTTCAGCCGCCTGCACATGGCCAAAATTGCAGCTGGCTACTACAGTGTGCCGTCTGCATGTACCTCAGATCTCTTCAAGTTGGATATGCTGCAGCTGCTAGCTACTGAAAGCCACAAGACACTGGTGGTGCACGGCATGCCACGCACTACTGGCAGTATTCCTCCATGTGCCAAAAGAAATAACAGTCATGAATGCACTGCTCTGAGCAAACACGAGAGACATGCCAAACCCTCTCAATCATTGGACTATTTAGGCCAAATGAAGGCATTGAGCTGGCATTCTCAGCTGGCCTGCATCCCTGCAGGCCCCATGATTGTAACAATCCTAGGCTTGGAGCCTTGCTTGCAGTTGTCCACTTGCAGCAACACAGATCTCGTCAATTGCTCTGAAATGAGGTCACCCCACTTGGACACCTCCTGGAATTGCTTCTCGCCGGCAGTCGCCAGCAGTACACAACACAGCAGAACATCTGCGTCAGACATGTATTTCAATGTGTGCTAGATATTAATTGGTTCCTTAAGGAGTGCAACCCCCCCTTGCATGTGGCTGTGCAGCATTGCTATCGCCAAGGTTGTGCCAACGGAAGCATCGTCGCAGCATTGCAATTGCAATTGCAATTGCGTCACCTGCACTCAGTGTATATACTTCTCTATATACTGCTCCCGGCCCCCTGCCGCCCCTAGATTTCACAGACTATTGTAGATTTTCCCGACAAAATCTTAAAGGGCATTTGGAGGCAACAGAAGTGGATTGGGCGGCCGAGAAGAGGATTTTGCAGTCAATCTGACTCCCAGCCGTAGGCTTTTCCGTCTTATTGTGGACTGGGGCGCTTTGCGGGGCGATTGCACCAACGGTATAGCATTTGGTGACCATGTGGTCATCCTAGGTTGGCTACTGGCCATGTGCTGAAGTCAACACAAGGCCATATCCTCTATCTTCCCAAGTGCCAGGGCATTGACCAGACATCTGGCACTGCTTATATATATAATCATATATGTTGTCATGTATCCATAAGTCTCTTAAAGTGAAGTGGAGCATTCTGAACACTTGTTTATGGGCCAGAAACAGCTAAGCCCTACTGTAGTACATGTACAGCAATCTTAAACCCTAGCTGTCTCCAGCTGGGCTTGTGATTGATATTTGTCTCGGGCCGCCCAATGACATGTGGGGATGCCTCAGGCATGATGCCCAGGGTTTGCAACAGTCACTGTTGCTGCTACAGTAGCGGTAGGGACTCACATTGGCCAGCATATTGCCTCTTGCAGCTGCACCCAGTTTGAGCTCAGTCTTCGAGGGAGACTCTCCGAGCGAGCAGACTTCACTGTGGGATTCTGTGGCATGATCTTGAACTTTGGCACTTACAACAACAACAACAACAGCACAGCATGCTGAGCATTAGGCCACCAATTTGTGTGGCACAGCGCACGTGCCACCCTACATGCGCGGCACCTTCAGCGTTAGCATACTGTACAAATAAGTGGCAGTTCTCACACAGACAACCTTTGAAAGAAGCCGCCTGGGTCGCTAAACAGCTACTAGCTAGATCTAGTAGTCCTGCTCTTGAAAGATGGTGTTTGATCAGATATGATCCTGGAAGTAAGCAGCATTCAACCACACACTCCACAGGAAGTACATTAGTATCAAGTCAGCATGAAATAGAGCGGTCGAAGTCTCTGTGGAGCAGTTGGCACGCTCGTGCGTGGGTCCAAGGCCTGCCTGTCGAGGTGAACTGCCACAACCCTGGACCACACGGCACTGGCTGTTGCCTCAAGCAGTCCTTGGACTGTGGTGAACACGACATAAACTATTGTTACCTTCTACTATATCTGGCGACTAGGGGCTTATAACAGTACGCAGAAGGAGTGCCACATATCCAACTGATGATGCAAAGCATCCCATCCATGCGCATGCAGGCGCTGAGCAGGATCAGGTGCATAGCGTTTGCCATAGGGAGTGTTCCAAGGGGCGGCAAACCACTTCTTACACCAGCCAAAGCCTCGTCAGCCACTTTTACCGATGGCGCAGGGGAGGTTGGTGAAGCAACGTTCTCCGGTATACGACCCACTTCCGTAGATCAACTTGATGCTGTTGCTGAGTTTCTCCGCTCTGAGCTTCCTCGCATATTCAGAACAGGGGTAAGCACTGGCGCGTCATGCAGCAGTACAGGGTCATGATCAGGCAGGCTTTCTATCGAGGCAATGTAGAACGCCCCACACTCTATGACACTCATAAAAAGCGGCATGTGTAATGAGTGCATGGGCAGATGGTCTAACATGGGCAGCTGCCATGGCTTGTTGGCATCCTAACTATGTGAGGGGTTGGAAGAGGCCTGCATCTGCTGGCCCCATTTGTTGCAGATCTAAGGGTCAGGGACACTGCCTGGTTGATCAAATTGCATCATATACGTTTGTTACCGCTGGATGGCTGTTGGTTACTGTGTACCAGAGCTGAGGTTTGTCATCACTGCTACCTCAGGAGATTTCTGCATCCCAATATGCTGACAGTGTGGTGTTTGAAGACCCAATCAGCCGCTTTACAGACAAGAATGGCTACATGTTCATGATCCGGGCTTTGAAGACACTTTTCAACGTCACATTTAACCTGCATGATGTCAAGACAACACAGCCAGACCAAATCACCACAAGGCAGGTGCTATGCATGTAATTGGTACAGGTTAACACTACCCTGCTCGTCAATGATCTTGTTATCAGGTAACCGGTTGATCATCAGTTGCAGTGATCGTGTTGATTTCGAATCTCAGTGGGAATTTGTTTGTGTATATGGTGGTTAAGTGAAGCGAGCTGCAGTTGTGTGTTGCTTCATTGTACATGCGGCCGGGTTCAACAGCGGTATTGTTGTTGTCCATTCAACCTCCAGGTGGTCCATGACTCTAAAGGTCTGGGAGTTGCCCTGGCAGCCCACGCTGCTGTTCTCAGGAAAGTCTTTCTATCAGGTGAGGCAGCTGACCTGAGGAGGGGGTGGCCGCTGCATCAGAGAAGATGGACCAGACAATTAGCAGGGTACTCTGACCAGCTATCAGGTCATGACAGCTGCACCGTTTTGCAGCTTCAACCAGCAGCAGCCAATGTTGTTGTGGCAGTCATAAGCAAGTGACTTTGCCAGCAGCATTGTTAGCAGCAGCAGCCATCACAACAGCATCAGCAGTTGCATCAGTGCTTCACTCTAGTGTACCCATCATGACTGGCCGTACAATGCCAATGGTGAATCTCATCATCAAACTACAAGCGGCGCACGGCACAAGTAGTAGGCGTCGCACAGGAGGAAGAGCAAAACCTGGCCCATGGGGCACATTGCCTACAAAGAGCCAAAGGCATACTTTGTAGATTGGTGATGAGCAAGACTGCCCCTGAAGGAAGTCATACTCTACCACTCTGCCTGCCAGCTGGCAGCTGCCCGCTGCCTGAGCACATGCTGATTCATGGTCGTGGGTACAGCCCTGCCAACAAGTTGGTGATAGAGTGCTTTGCAGTGCTCCCTTTCAGGTGGACTGGACATTGTGCACACAATGTTGCTGTTGGCCTGCAGGTTGATCCCAGCAATGGCCTCATCCTCAGTCACAAGGACGTTTGGGACTCTCTGGATAACAACAGGTACCTGTCACCAGAAGCAGTGGCACTGATCATCAGGCAGGTAAGCAGCGGTGGGATGGAGGGCACTGCCTGGCCTGCAAAGTTTCCAGCTGAAATATGCCAAGGTGACAGCTGCACTGTGCCCCCAAGCACAGCATAGACTTGTCTTACTTGTCACGAAGTAGCTCATCCCTGCAGGGAGTGGTGGGCACTGCTGAGTGCTGATGTAGATGCATAGTAGCCAATGGGCTGTCAGACTTCCACAGCCAATTGGCTATTGTCCCAGCCACCACAATCAATTTTGCTGATGGCTTGGTCAGCTGTGTCTGTGTGTCCTTTGCAGCTTATGCAAGTTCAGCTGACCCCAGACCTTGAACAACCAGACTACCAGTTGTTGCGTGTGATGAAGGACTATGAGATCAGATATTATGAGCCGTTCATCGTGGCAGAGACGGCACTGCCAGCAGGAGAGGGTGCGTACCTTGTGAAGCGATCTTATTCATCTGACTGCTACACACTCACTCCCCATTGCCACTAAACTGGAAGTAGTGGAATGGATCGGTTGCTGATTGGCAGATATGCAGCTTGGGCCAGCTTTGACATCTGCTGTATGTCGATGGTGGTGCTGGTTGCAGATACAGCAGCCAGCTGGAGCAAGCTGCATGCACTTGTTGGACAAGGTGCCGTGTTGAGACACTGTGTCAATGCCAAGAACAGGGGTCCGTGTTTGTTGCCCTACACCAGCCTGCAGCCTGAGCTGTTGAGGTTTTGCATCATGCACTTGCCTATTCCTGTCTGCAGGTCCTGCAAGTGGCACTGGCTTCATGGACCTGGCTGGCTACATATTTGGCGGCAACACACAGCGTGAAAAGATGGAGATGACAACACCAGTCTACACGCGGAGCCCAGCAGGCGCTGGACGCAGCACAAGCAGCATGCAGTTCCCCATGGAAAGGAAGTTTCCCGGTGAGCAATGAGGCCTGGCCACACAGTCGTGCTGAAGCAGAATGCGATGAAGAACCATGTCTTGCTGGCGGTTCATTTTGAGCCTGCAATTCAACAACAGGCAGGATTATGCACCTGTGCAGCATGTTTTGTTTTCCCCTCCCTTTGTCACTGTGTAGGTGTGGCAGTTTCTGAAATGCAAACTTCTGTAAAGATCCTGTGCATTCGCGTGTGATGCCACTTCTTCTGGCTCTAGAGGTGTGCCAAGGGGAGACCTTTCTGGCTGTGTCTTGTTGGCTTGCAGATGTAGAAACCCTACCTCAGCCCAACAGCAACCGAGTTGTCAAGAAGCAGGTGCCTGGCAGGTTTGTAGCTGCCACCAGGTTCAGTGGCTTGCCTTTTGACTGGGAGGTGACCTCAGCCGAGAGGCAGCTGAGGCAGGCATTAGCCCGGGATGGCTTGCAGGCTGCAGTTGGCTACAGCTTGGCAAGGTACAATGAACCATTTGTGCCACCACCCGTAAGGAGAAATGAAGTTTTAATCGACCTGGTGGACTTTGAGTGGCCCATGGCTTGAAGCGGTCCAGCAGGTGTACCTGTACAAGGTACGTACCTTGTGGGTAGAATATGTCATTTACAGGAAAGGGTTGCGTCAAGTGAAAGTATAATCTGTCGAGGCTGTCCAGGGCTTTGGTTGTGCAAGGTGCCTGAGACACTTCCCTTGCCAGTGCAACAGTATCTGTATACAAAAGAAAAGATACATGTAACATATTGATATGCATGGCAAATGCGCTGACATATGTCAACGTTGCATAACAGGTGCCACTTATTGTGTGGGCCTGGCAAATGTGCTGTTGAAGGCCTGTCGTCGGGTGGGTGGGGCTGCAATCATTGACGAACTACATTGTGGCCCATCAAAAAAGAAGTGTGACAGCACCGCGAACAAGGTGCCTGCTGCTACAGAAACTACTTAGCTACCCATGTGGGCCAATCCTGGGTCACCCGGTGCACATACAGATGTCAGCGCTGCGCAGGCCCTGCATGGCATGAACTACATTTTGCGTTGAGGTGTGGTCAGGATAAACATCAATGTAACATGGAACCCATGATCGTGAAGCTGAGGCGATGCCATGGCCAATGAGCCCCCAGCTGCGTCAGCTGTGGAAAGACAGCAAACCCACTTCTAACACTACTCGGGCCACAATGCCCATCGGTTGCAACCATTCAGTTGTAGTTACTAGTATGCCCGTTGTTGGGTAGAAGGACCAGATTGAACAGAAACGCCACCAGACAGGGCCTTGAACATTAACAGATGCCCTTCCTAGTGCCAGTCCCGAGACTGGTCACATCAGCCTGGTTGTCCTTGTGAACAAAACATACTCTGAGAATGCACTGCAGAGAAACCACATGGTCTACTCCGTCAAATGTATTCAGTGCATGCATCACCTGCTACATGATGGTGCAATATAGCGGTCTTTGTACAAAGCTACACTGGGCCAGTGTGTTGTCCCTGGGCTGGGCAGACAGCACACAGTGAGCAACTGCTGCCGCTTGCACACTAGCATTGGCTAGGCACCCCTTTGTCTGTGGGATTGCAGCAATTAAATCAAGTTGATGGATCTTGCCTGATGACATCTGGGGTGCCCAACTGCTCTAGATATCCTCTTCTTTTCGTGTCAGGAAGTCGGGGTCAAGCCTAAACTTGTTCTCAAAGCGTTGCAGCCACCTATGGAACAAGCAGTGCAAGAACTCACTTTGTGGTGATCACCTCAACACAGAACTAGCACATGATAATCATGCACATCCCCCTTGTCCAAAAGTGGATTGAATTCACTGGGGTAAATTTGAGGCGCGGTGCTGATGGCAGAGTTGCTATGGCTGCAGAGTACTGATTGTTATTAATTTCATAAGTAGCACATGCATGCGAAGAGGTCACTGCAGGTATTGGCGGTAAGCGCGGCTTTGTTGGGCCTGCTGCCCAGCTGACAACAAGCATCATGCCAGTGGCTGCAGTGCTGGTGATACTTTCAGGCTCTCAGCAGCCGCAATCTGTGCAGTGGCAGTGTGCCATGATGTGCGCCAGTAGCATCTTCACTAGCGGCTATCATGGCACTCAACACACGGTCATACCTGTCCAGCAGGCTTGTGGGTATGACAATATGGCTGCCGGTGTTCTGAGTGGCAAATGATGTGAGGTATCTGTACAGGTCCATGCCCACCCGACGCCCATACAACAGCTTGTCACCCAGCCTGCTGCCTTCCTTGGCTGAGAGCTCAGCCAGAGGCTCTACACTGACACCAAGCTGTATGTAGCCAGGATGTGGTGGAACTGCATAGCCATCCTCCTGGGTAGGCCACTGGTGCAGGAGGTTTGCAACATGAGGTCAGATAGAATGACGACAAGCAACGAAATGACTGGAGCTGCTTATTGCAGTACTACACGTGACTGCAGATCAAAGCTGTGACTTGTCATAGTACAGACGACTGGAGTGCTATGAAGTTGCGCGGGTTGCTTACCAGTGCAGCAATTCTGGCTGTGCAGTCAGGAGTATGTGCAACAAACAGCCCTCTTGCCTGCCATCGTTGGCAAGTGCGTGTTCCCATGCACCCACCTGCAGGGGCATGACGTCCGAGGGATGCACATTATGCACGCAACCCCTGTACAGCCACTCAGAGGTGCCAGACTTCACATATAAGCCCAATGCCATGGACGGATCTAGGCTGTTGGGCGCATTGAGGAACAAGGCTATCTCCTTGAGCTCCCAGTACTGTGGTTTAACAAGCGTACAGACGTCCAAAACCTGCGTATGAACCGAGATTATTCAGCCACCTACTTGACAGCAATGCAGCAGCAGTACTCCTTGGCAGCTGCGCTGACTCTCGGGTGTAGCCGTGTTACTGCTAGTAGGATTCCCTCAATTATTTGATGATAATCTCACCCAATGTGTTGCATCAACCTGCGTGAAGTGTTCAGACCCGATCGGGAAGCTGTTGCCGACAAAGAACACCCCAAAGAGGCTCATGAGGGATGGCCTCCACGCCTCATGCGCGGCAAATCAGGCGTGAAAGCAAGTTCAACAACAAGTAGTACTTCTTATATGGAGGCAACTTCCTGCACAGGCTGAAATCATGAGGCTACACTCCCGGAAACATCCTGATGGTTGCTTGATCTCACAGGTCTATCGAGCAACGCAATGGAGGGCTTGTAATGGATTTTGGGTAAGTACAGCAGCGTTGAGGTATGTATCACAAGATTCTTTGTACAGATTGACGTGTCAAGGACCATGGCGGTCCCGCTCTTAAAACTCAGCCCTGGTCAACGTGTGATGCAATCGTAACATACCGTAAGCTATATAACAGTGCACCAGTGAAGTCTAGATCGCATCACTGGCGACAGCGCTACTTGGTGACTGGCAGTACAGTACTGTCAGCTGCTCTCTCACTCACAGCCCAAACCACCACATTTGACACTATGAAGCTGATGACTGTTAGAGACCATATGTGCAATCAATCAGCAGCTCATGGGCTGCTCATGGGCTGACAGTAATAATGGGCAACCACGTATTACCCTGATGCAAAAGCCTTTTGCATCAGTGATGCTAGTCATGCTGGCCAAGGGGCTGCCACCCGTAGATGCTTCAGTGACTCAAGGGTCAAACGTCCAACAACCTGTAGAACAGGACGTATGCACTACTGCTAATTCCACTGGGATGACGATCGGGTGTCACACTTGAGTCATTGAAGTTATACCAGCACTTGTTGACCACACTCCTGCCATATGTTGTGTAGTGCCCACCACCCAAACACCCAGAGTGTTCAGACACAGCCAGCAGCTCATACTTTGGAGCCTTCAACCCAGCTGCTGCGGCTATTTCCAAGCCAGTGGCATTGCAGTAGGGCACCAGGTCTAGAGGCTGGCGTGTGTCCAGCTTCACTGGGGTCTCGTTCTTGGAAAGCGATGAGAATGCACCAAACCGACTGCTGCCAAATCCTATGCCGTTTCTGCAGCTGTTGAAGCGCTTCAACGTCAAAATCAACAACTGTGGGTAGGCATAAATCTGCAAGCGCTTTGTAGCGGAACATGTCTTCTTGCATGAGTTGCATTTCACCTGTTCGCTGCCAATCAGGTGCTCCTGCTCCACAAAGGCTGACAAGCAGTCCTGCATCCCTAGCAGAAAAGCAATCTTCCTAAGAACTGCTGCTGTTACAAGGCTGACCAGCCAATGACATTGCAGCTGCCCAGGCTCAAGCAAGTGTGTGGCACCCAATGTGGAATAAGTGAATTGGTAAGCACGAGCAGGAGCTGTAGGCGTTCTATGTCTACACTTCAGCTCCGCGATCCTGTATCAGCCATCCACCCTCTCAGCATCTTGCACCTGCACAAGCAGGTCTCTGCTTCTCACCTGCACTGACACTTGTTTGGCGTTGGGGATGGGCACTGACAGCTCCAGGAAGGGGTCGAAACAATGACTCTGACAATGGCAGCTGCTGCAAGTCACAGTGCTCTGCAGCATGCCACCCAGCAGATCATCAATCTGGCTGTCATACCAGCTGCGAGCATATGCTGCCACCGCCGCTGCCTGCTGTGCCTCTGTGCCCTCACTTGACAGTTCTTTGTACTGCGGCTTAGTCATCACACGGTTGCATTCACTCTGCAGCAGCCAGAAGACCACAACAGGGCTGTAAGAAGACCAGCCCCCCCCCCCCCTCGATCTCAGGCGGGTGTGGAAGCTGCCTGCTTCATCACTGACAATGCTGGTTCAGGTCCCTGAAAGTGGCCATTGGCCAAGCAGCAGTGCTGATGCATGTCTGCACCACCACCAGGTGTGAGAATAATCAGAGCAGAGCAAGAATAACTCATAAACCTTCAAATCACTGACCAGCAGGCGCGCTGTATTTCAAAATTGCTGCTGTCGCTTCACCTGCAGCTGCTCCAGTAGGCTGTGCAGGAACTCCTGACTGTCTTGCTGGTAGCCATCCCCCCAACGGCCATCAGCAGCAGCAACAGCATGCAGAAATCGCCGAGGACTGACAGCACACGCGACCCGCTCTCTGGTCCTACAAGTGCTGTCACTAATGCCATCACGCTGTTGCAATGACCAGACCTCCTTGAACAGCTCATAAAGGGCAGGGCCCACTGATGCTTTGGCGTGCCACTGTATAGCACCTAGCACTCCAGAGCGGCACTGTGCTGCAGCGGCTGCAGGCTGAACTCCTGCTTGAGCTGCATGGTGTATCTGCTGCAACGTTTTGCGCCCAAGCAGTGCCAAAACAAACTCCGGTAGGCAGTTGAGGCACTGCAGTATGCTGTTCATGAAGCATGTGTTGCCCAAGTTGTGCAGTCCCACACAGCCAGGTGGCAACAGTGTGGGGCTGCCCTGAGCCTGACGGCCACTGCTACACCAGCCATCCAGTTCCACACCGCTGCCACGGCTGCCACTTCTGCCTTCAATGGACGATATGCTGACACTGCTTCTGAGAGCAACTTGGCCACCTACCAGCCGCAGCCTGGTGGCTGCTGCTGCTGCTGCGCTGGCGCCTCCTCCATCACTGTCACTTTCCTCACTGCTGCTGCTGCTGCTACTGTTGGGCTGATCAAGTCCACAACTGAGCGAGCTGCTCATTTCAGAAATATCTGAGTAACTGTCAGTTGCATGTTGAGCTGCAGTGCTGCCATGAGACTGCTGCTGTTGCTGCTGCAGCTGCCGCTGATGTTTCTGACACCCTCCTGCTGCAGGAGTGTCCAAGCTGTGGGTCCAAGAAGCCAACCTTGCCCTGGAAAGTCCTTGCTGACCCTGCACATCAATTTCAATGTCAGAGGCTGCAGCACAAGCACCAATAGCACAGCTCCTGCTGCACTCGGCAGCAGTTGCCTGCTTTGCTTCCACAGTCATGGAGCCCATGGACGTCAGGTGTGAGGGCTGTTGGCTGTCGCCCGCTGAGCCATTGCTGGTACCTGCCAAGGGAGATGAGCTGGAGTGCTCTTGCAGCTGCTGCCAGTGCTGCGGGCTGTTGTTCCTGTGGTCATCTGACAAACGCCTGACTTGGCTGCTATCTTCCGTATAGCCCCCAATCCGTGCCTCACTGCCACTGCTGTACCTTTTGCGCAGCTGATGCTCAGCAGGTGAGCTGCCACCATCTGCTGCTGCAAGACAGCTGCTTTTGCTGCTGGCAACAGTTCTTTGTGAACATCTCTGGCTCCTCACGGCCTTTGCTGCTGTTGCTGCTGCCTGTGCATATTCAGCTGGGTTGTACAAAGGTTGCTGCTGTGGAAGCTGTGAGCTGCCGCTAGGTGGCCGATACAAGACTCTGCTGCTGTGTGCCAAACCGGTGTATGTGTTGTCAAAACAGCATGATGATGATGATGATGATGATGATGATGATGCCAGTGAGTCTCTGATGACAGCTGCTGTTTGCACATGCCCATCAGTTTGGGTACTGGGTTGGCTAACTGATTGGGATGCTGCAGAGCTTTGTCTCAAAGGCCTGTCATAGTGTCTTGGTTCAGACCCGTCATCAGCTGTCAGGGAGGTTGACCTACTGCTGCCTGCTGACTCAGGGTATCTGTTGCTGCTGGCTTGACTGTGCACTTGACTGGTGCTGTTGAGAACCAGGGCCCTGTCAAGGAAGCTGCTGGTGCTGCTCATCTGGCCGGTGCCAGTGATGGCACTCACATGCCATGCACTGCTGTCAGCAGCTGCCACTGCAACACTGGAGTAGCTCCTGCTGCGCAGGACAGGTGGTGCAGTCCCTTGGCTGGTAACTCCGGCAGCTAGTTCATTGATTGTCTCTGCCAACTGCCCTCGGTTGCGTGCAAGCAGGGCCTCACAGACTGATGGGTGCGTCAAGGCAGACTCATTGCTGTCCTGGGCATCTACAGCTCCCTGGAGCTGTTGCCGACTGCTACTTCCTGGTGCACTCCTGCCATTAGAGACCAGTGGATGCTGACGTCTATATGCTGCATCAGTAGCAGGTGCAGATCCAGAAGTGCTGCATACCCTGCTGGTTCTGGTAAGCTGTTGCGCAACACTGTCTGTGCTGCTGGTTCTGCTGTTTTGCCTGTTGGTGGCACTCAATAACTTCAGCCGCTCAAGAGCAACTAGTAGGCTGTTGCTGGTTGACGCCGTAGCAGCAGTACTAGTTACAGCTGCGGCTGCATTCCCGGTCTTGAGGTCCAGGCGGCTCAAGAAGCTATCAGTCACGGGGGATGCAACACAAGGCGCAGCGCTGATGGAGCTCACACTACATGCCTGTGGCCCCACAGCAGTGCGCACAAGGTTCCCTGTCAGGTCTTCGGTTGGCCCTGCTCTGCGCTGTTGTGCGGTGGCCCCCAGATATGCAACATTCTCACCGATTGGCACCGCCTGGCCCTGGTGACCCTGCCGACGGCACTGTCGCAGCTGTTCCTGTTCTGCTGCAACTGCATCAGATGCCACACAGCTGGTAGTGACTTGCCTCGACTGGATGTTGGCTGCTGGAATGAGCTGCTTTGAGCAGGAATATTGTGCTATACCACTTGCAGACCCCAGGTTCGCTGCCGGGCTAAGCGCTGCTGATCCGCTGGCTGCCTGCTTGCTGCTAGCTGACCAGCAAGCTGTGCCAGTGGTGGTTGCAGGGACCAATGCACCATGGCTTGGTGTGCTGGGTGAACAGACAGCAGATCACAGCCCCGATGTTCACTAAGCTCAATGGACCATGGTTGCACTTGCATGAGCCCAGCTTGCTTGTACAGGTAGTTGAGATGATGGCATGCCGCCTGCTACCAACAATACATAAGTAGCTGCTGTGACAGGGGCAGCCGTCAGTGGTGATCTGGCTGAGGGTGACACCTGGCAGTGATTACTGGCATCTGTACATGGCTGCTCACCTGCAGGGGCTGTTTGTCTTGGCCACAACAGCAGGTGTCAAACCTAAGCTGGCAATCTTACTAACATTGCTGCCAACCACACTGGTGTACCCGCAGATTGGTTGGCAATTGGATGCCATTGCCCTTGCTCTCCCTGGAACTGTGCTGGCAGAGCCACTACGGCTAATTGCAAGCGTTGTGTATGTATTTGAGCAGTTTCTGGGCATTTTGTTGCTCCTCAATGCTTTACTTGCTGCTGCTGCTGCTGCAGCTGCAAGATCGGTTTTGGGGCTCGTGTCAAGGTGGTTGGCTGCCTGCCTGTTATGCAGCAAGTCACAATTTACTAGAGTGGAGGAGTGGCTTTTCTGTGTGCTGGTGCGTAACTTGGCAACGGGCCCCATATCCTGCTGGAAGCTGGGAGCGCACTGCCTCCTGCTGCTGCATTCTCTGCTTGCAAAACGGTCTGCTTCTCTTGGGGTTGCAGGCTCTCTGCTGTTGACTCTTTGTAATCCCCTGATGTGAGGGATCGTCAAATGAAGTTTGTCCAGCGATGGAATATATCAAAAACTAGTGTCTTTCAGAACACACCGAGCATGCAGTTGGCGCAAATGCACTCTGTACTCAGAGCATGAGGCATCAATCATGCAAACAGGTTGTGCAAATTTTGCCGCAAACAGTAGCAGATTCAACGTCATAACATGACCAGTCATGATTGGGACGGATCAGACAGAACCCAGGCACGCTGCTCACCTGCATGCAGCTCCATTACTCTGCAGGTGGACCTGCACAGGTTGTACTGTTGCCTCCTGTCAATGCAAGGACAACAGCCCATCAGATTGCCGCAACAGAATGAGTTCATGTAGGAGGGTACAAACAACACATACGAGCAGGCTACTGAAGCTCGGGCGCCTACTTTGCTGTGCCTGTTGTGCCTCAAAGGTAAGTTGTCTGTTGTTGACATTTTCGTCCGACGTCGTTGAGCATCATGCAGTGTATTGCTGCTGCATTTGGCTTAGCAGCTCAAGCAAGAGGCTCTGAAATGCCGTGCAGTGAAGTGTGCGTGGTGAAGCGCAATCAGGTGCAATGGTGCACTACACGTGTAGGGCGAAGGGCCCGACGCACATACTTATGTGTTACGCATAAAGTTCAGATGAGGCTGCATACTGCACAAGCTCCAAATTAAAGGAGGCAAGTGCGACTCAGGATGTTGACTGCAATGACAACCTGCAGGCGCCTGATACGTGTTGGTTGAAGCAGTAACTGCTCTATTGTGTCTAGTCACAATTACTATCAAATCAGTGTGGAAACAAAGGACTGCAGAAGGGCCGCCCAGGCAGTCCGAACGCGCTGTTATTGGCGTGTACAAGCATCGATACATTCGTTCCAAGGAGTACCGATGGAAGCACTGTACTTGCAAAAGAAATAACGTCCACGCAGCCAGTGGAATGAGCTAGCATGCAATTGAATGGCCAAGCTGCACGATCAGGTCGTGGGCACCTCTGGTCCCAGTCTAGTAAGTAATGATACATGTCACCACCCTTTGGCCGTCCTTGTCACCGCTCAAGCGTACATTTATTGAATATATACTGCAACCAACACTGTATAACACACTGATGCTTCATACAGTCTGCCATTGCATTGGTATTGCTCAGCATGTCGAACATGCTGCCACATGACACCTTTGACCTTGAGGTTGAACTTCACTGGCATGCCGGTACGACTGCAACTTAGCCAGCAATCACTGTATGTCGTGATGCCATTTGGCAAATGCCTTGCTCATAAACAAGTGAAGTAAGGGCTTTACTGCAGACTGACAGCAGTACTTGAGTACTGCATCAATCTGCGCCACGCAAATGCATGGATCATCATGATCCAGTGTTAGGTTGTTTTCATCAGTAGTTAAGAACACAGTAAATGACCTCAATTGGGTTCGCTTGAGTGTGTGAGACTGTTGGTAGTATCAGATACCAGGTGCTGCTCAGTGTACGGTACAGCGGTGCTGCAGCAGCTCGCAAAAGGGACTCCTTTTATGGGCTCGGCGAGCCCACTGGGCTCGGTGACGGTATGGGGTAATGCATTGATTGCATTCGACCAATAATTCAATTCAATACACACAACCTGCATATTCAGCAAAACACCTGCAACTAGTTGACTTACTGAGTAAGTTGACCATGCTTCAAGGCCAGATAAAACGATGCAACTCCAACCAGTACTGCTGCTTGCCACCGGTTGATCCACAGCATGGGTACCTGGCCAGTACCTCTGCTGTTGATCGGCCTTTTCATGTGTATCATTTGCATGGTTGCATAATATTACCTATTCCCTGTCATTACACTGCTACACGAGGTAGTTTGCCTGCAGTGTGTTTCTGCAGGGCTATTGTGTCACATTGGATACGCTGGCGCTTCTTATCTCAGAACACCTTGTCGGCATCCTGGGGAGCCGCCCCACGCAACCCTGCGCTGCTGACCCATTTTCCTCTTTTTACAGGTAATACCTGGTGTAGGACATCAGTGGCAGCTGGATGGGCAGCAAGGGCAGCCAAGGCAGGCACAAGCATCATGCTGGTATGACACCAGGGTGCCACCCTTGGGCGGCGCCCCCAACGCATGTCAGCGCATTTGCCATAGCACTTCAACATGCTTGATTCCTTTACTATAAGAAGAGAGAGAGACTGACTTGTGTAACTTTATGTCATGCATGTTGTAACATAGTTTCCTGCACTGTCTTTTCACACTGTCGCAGCAACCATTGCTGCGGCAGCTACTGCAGGAGTCCGCTGTTCTTCACAGCTGTGTAGCTGTTTGCAGCGGTTTGTGGCTGTTGTTGTCCACCCGATACCCATGGTGGGATGAAGCCTAGCTACATCAACTTAATTTGAAGTGTAGTTGCTGTTGTGTCCTTGCAGCAGCTCTTCCAGATTTGAAATGCTGTTCTTTTAACTCAGCATTCTCATGCTCATGAGACGCTCAATGATTGCACAGCTTGCCCAGGTAACCCTTGAGAATTCTGAGTTAAGAGAGCTGCTGCAAGAATACAACAGCAGTCATTGATACTCATCAGTTATCAACAATGTAGCTGACTACAAGCTGCAGCAGACCATTTGAAGCCACCACTCGGAGCCTGGCTGTTACAATGGCTGCATGTGGTCTGAACGTTCAGTTAACTGTGCGGGCTCCACGGCAGGTGCAAATCCCCAACTTCTTACGCAAAGTCGCACAGGCACGCCCAACTAAATGCAGCACTGTGTGAGCGGCAACATCGTGTTCCTTGACAGTACTCTAGGTTCTACTCAAGCACAGTCTTGTGCGCGTGTGCTCGGTCACGATTCAACAAAGCCGATCACACACCACGAAGAAAGACACGATGGTTTGAGAGACGTTGCCTCGGTAGGGATGAACGTTACAGAACTCTTTCGAAGTGCCTGTCATAGAAGTTACTAATGCCATGACTAATATCATGTTGACAGCCAGGTTTGAGCGGGATTATCCAATCGAACATAAGATCCTGATTGATATACAACAGGCTTTTGGCCTTGAATCACGTATCAAAGGAGGCAGGGAACAAGCTGGAAGCCCGTACGAAACTCGCAACGCACTGTATCCTCGTTATCACCCTTGATAGAAAGACAGACAGCAGACATGCCGTCCGAAAGAAAATATCGGCATGACAGATGACAGTCAAAGTGGTCGCTCTCCGACTGCTAACGGGCGTGCATAATCCTTCCATGGGTTAGACCGAGCATCCCTGCCGCAGAAGCACGAGCACCACGCCTGAAAAACTTATTTTCTGCCACTGATGGCCAATGCGACCTGCAAAAAGAGCCTCTGCTGGGCCGGGGTGTTTGACATAACAAGACAGGTTCCAGCCATGAGCCTGCTTGTTCCTCCATGATGGCACCTGCAGAAATCATGCGCGTCCTTTTTGTGGTGGTTGACTGCTGCACAGGAGATACCTGTCACACCTGCTGCGCGAATCGGTCGTGAAGGCGATGAAGCAAGTGTACTAGCTGGATATGTCTCAGGATACACCCTCAGTCTATGCTTGATTACTTAGAAATGGCTCTATCTCATTCGAAGGCCGAGTCGAAAGGCCGCGAGTTGTTGATTTAAGCAGGACAGCTTGAAGGACATTGCAGCGAATGGGAGTTGCCTGCGTCGAGATGCTGCCATCGGGAACGCAGAGTGAACTTATGACTGGCAAAGTACGATCTCGCACGCCTGTTGCTACATCTATGAGCACTTCGCCTCCCTGTTGTGCCTCATCAGACCTCAAAGTTGACATGATGCACAGGCAGGTCATGCTTTGAAGGAAGAGTTCTTGACCTATCATTTCAAGGTAAGCATCGTTCCTGCAGGCCGTTGTGAGGTAACCAGCGGATACACTGCAATTGCAGGCTTCCTTGAAACTTCGTGATTTGACGCTGCCTGATTTGGCGCTTGTAGGTCACGCCATGCAACCGCAAGTACCCGTGAGCACATGGCATATTGGAGGGCCTTCAAGATGTGCTTGGCAGTGATGTATTGCTGTGTGCTGGTCTTGCCGACAGTACAACAACTGCGCCCCTTGTGTTGCAGCCAAGTGCCACAGCGGCTAACTGTGTGAATTGATTGCGTCTTTAGGGAATGTTTTATAAGCACAATGATTTGTTTTGCACAGCTGGTGGATGCAAGGCACTGGATACAAGGTCACTGCAGATAGTGGGATCTGTTGCCACACACAGTCATGGTGGTGCCACCAAGGTTACTAGAGAGGTGTCCAGTAGTATGCTTGGAACCTGCATTGAGTCCTGCTAACGCGTACACCTTATGTGATAACATGCTTTTTACAATGTAGGCACAATTGGGCTAGCTGCCTGTGCGGCCACAAAGGGGAGCGCGCCAACCGACGTGACCTTAGAATCTACAACTACCTGCCTATTGCCTGCGAGTATGCACAACAGGTAATTTCATACAGGGTTACTGCAGTGCATGGACCGTGTGTAGTCCCCGCAGAGGTGCTACAGCCTCCTACTGGGCAGCTTGCAGATACTCCTGGGACAGCTCAGTGGCCATCACATGCATGCTGACTCAGCAACTGCAGCCCCAACGCTGGCATGCTGAGGGCGATAAGTGATTGGATGCAAAGCTCGTTGCAAAGACCAAGTCACCACAACAATCTCTAGTAGCCCAGTCTGCATGTCTGCTATGGTGCTGCTTGCTGCCGCAGAAGCTTGAATGCCCCCTAGGCGATGCCTGCCCCCATTCTCACAATGTGAGTCACATTTGAGATCTCATGTACTCTGTCAAATGCAGCATGCTTGTATCGCATGGCTTTTGCATTGCACCTAGTTCGACTGTGGTATCACCAGGGGAATGATTGAGCACACCAACAATTTCTGTTCACGCTGCTGTGCGTGTCGCTGCAGATGTTTGAGTACTGGCTTCACCCTCGGAGGTACAAGACTGAGATGTGCTTGTTCAGGGCAAACTGTGACCGGCCCGTGTGCTTCTTTGCACACAGTGCTGAGGAGCTGAGGACCCTGGACCCCTTACTGCCCCCAGCAGAGGTGTGCTGGAGCGCAGGAGCAGCGTTGCCAGGCAAAATGGCAAGCAACAACAGTAGCAACTTCAGAGAAAGTGGCTCTGGACCTGTGTCTAGCCAAGCAGCAGCAGTGGCAGGAGTGAACAAGCAGCAGCAACGGCAGCGATACCTGCAGCAAGAAATGCACATCCAGCAGCTGCAGCACCAGTTGCTTCCTGCCCAGGGTCAAGGAGCTGGCATAAGACAGCAGCAGGATACAATGAATAGCCCTGCAGCTTCGCAGCAGCCTGTTCATGTGCAGATGGCACCAGGGGAGTTTGCACTGCTGGCAGCAGTGAACGAGCCCTTGCAGCAGCAGCATGTGGTGACAGACACCCACAGACACGGGCTTGCTTGTGGCATCCCCAGCCCAGTTCAGACTGCTAGCAATGCTGCAGCAATTGTCCAGCAACTGCAGCCGCCGGCTATCAGCATGGCCACCCCAAACAATCAGATTGATCCTGCCGCTTCCGTCAGAATGTTACCTGCTGTGCTTGGACCACTGCTGCTAGCAGGTGCAGCAACAGCACCTGTGACTCCTGGTGGCTGGCCACAGCAGCTTTTGCTAGACCATTTACAGTTTCAGCTGCAGCAGCAACAACAGCAGCTGCAGCAGCAACAACAGCAGCTGCAGCAACAGTGTTACACCAGTCTGACAAGCCTAAACTCTACACTGCAGCAGCAACAGAGCACTGCAAGTGCTGGCAGTAGTGCTTGTGCACCTCATGGTTTGCTGCACCAACAAGCTGGCCATCACCCTGGGCTCTCCTCTGGAAGTCAATCTGCACTCCAGCCGCTGCAGACAGTGTTTGGAGGCTCACTGCCGGGCGCTCAACACACATGATACCAAGTAGACTGCGATAGCCTGGGGCTCCTGGCAGCTGCAGTGGCAGCAGCTGCACATCAAGGACTTATTTTCAAGGTTAAGGCTTATTGGACACTCTGCTGCTGGCAGAACCAACAGCAGTGTAAACTTTCAGCCGGGTAGTGCAATGTCTGTCTGTTGTGCATTGCCAATGCACAGTGGGCCATCACTCCGCTGTATGGGCCTGGCTTTACCTCAATCAGCCACGGCTCAGGGGCCAGTCAGGGGCCAAGTAACCAGGCTGCCTTGGGCCTGTCAATGCTGGACATTGACATGGACAATCTGCTGACAGCATCGCACAGCACACATATTGATATACCTACAACAAGAGCTTGAGCGACCGCATACTGTCAGCTACGGTTTAGCTAGCTCTATGGCAATCTGTATTTAGAGTGTTACATTGTCAGACGTGCGGTGTTCCTGTACAGTGGGTGATGCTTGGATTGTGGTTTGGTGGTATGCCTTTTATCACAGCAGCACTTTTGTTGCTACCAGGGGCTAGCAGCTGTGATAGTGGTAAGGTATATGGCATGAAGAGTGTCGAGAAGCCAAACGCCACTTGATTTGGTGTATGCGAGTGCACCTATATTATTCCAGCAACCACTGCAAGGTCGCTGCATGATGGGTTGGCAACAGAGCGTGGTTCCGAATGGCATCATTTGGCACTGACCTTGCAGGTACAAGCATCCTGCTGGTGAGGTCAGCTCAAAAGTCTGGGAACACTGCACCTGCACATCCTGTGCGTTGCAGCCAGGCTCGTATGTGTTGGCAGAATTACATTCTCGCACCTGACAAGCAGTTTCCGCAGGGTTGATCTTTTTTGTTTGCACCATCCAATGCAGCCAGGACAAATGATGCATAACTAAGATACTAAAGTTGTTTGAATTCCTAAACACAATTACAGCAGTACCTTGTTGTACTTGCACTGTTTCTGGCCAATGCACAATCAAGGCAATGAGCAGCTTGCTGCAGTAGGCTTACCAGCTGCTGCTGGTGCAGCCACAACCTTCACAAGTAATGAGGAAGGCTTTCCAATGTCTGCTGCAATTGAGTATACCTTGCTTGCATCTTGCTGCCATTCTGAATGGGTTGTGCATAGCATCAATTTGAAGGGTGACAGTCCTCCAGGTGCATTCTGTTTCCATGTGACTATCTCAGTCTGATGAATGCCTTGTTGATGTTGAAGGTTAGATCTACTGGTGGTCATCTGTCTGACATGCTTTGCACAGCATTAGAAACATGATGCTTGTGTTTGACCAACAGAGCAAAGACGTTGTGTCATCAATGCAGCAATAATTCACCGGAATTCAGGGACCGGTGTAATACATGTTTGGGAGGTGTGCATCTTGGAAGCATGCCGGTGCTGCCTGGTATCAGCATCAAACAATTTGATTGTCTTCTGTGTATATTGGTTCACTGATTATGGTCCTTTGGTTCTTGCTGATGGCTTGGACGCTCCCTGAAGCCTGCCGCACATGATGCAGATGGCCCCGTGCAGCTGATTGTCTTTCGACGTGTAGACTATGAACCCTGTTCATAGGGAATCACTGCTGGGTGTCATATCTGCTGCAAGCCTGCCCTGAGGCCTGAGATAATTGAGCATGTGAGGGTGCTGCTAAGGAGCCTAGCGGCTGCACTGCATCCAAAAGTTTTGGCAGTGGGATCCAGTAGTGTGTCTTGCTTTGAAGCTGTATACAGCGTTGGCGAATGCTGTGTGCAACCTGTACTTTGTACTTGCTGCCAAACCTGCTTCCTGCAGATTGAGTATCAACACACCTGCAATACTTGGAGGTGTGGCTGCTCTGTGGCGAGAAGCAAGCATGCAGAGTTGCTTGCCACGACAGACTGAAGAATCAGAAAACCATTGTCTGTTGTTACAGCATCAGCTGTAGCCACCATTGCCTTGCTCGTGTAAATATTCCCAAGCCGTGCTGCCACCTCTGCTGCTTGCTGTCCACTTGCAACACAGATTGACAGATGCAGCTGCTAATGACAGTGTGTATGCAGGTCTGATTGTTGCTCGAATCAAGCTGGACTAAACCTCATAGTTGCCTGAGTTGCGAGTTGCTGAATGTGTACCTTGTTTGTTGTTGAGTACCAACATCTATCAGCGTGATGTTTTTCAAACTGCGTGGTGAAGTGACTAGCATTATGCTGTAGCTGCATTTGTTTTCTTTCATGCTCATGAGCAAGATTTGGGAGTGGTGCCAGTTGAAGCTTGTCCAATCAACCCTCCCCCAGAGGCCGGCAGAGAGTATCAATATCATCCACTTCATTTGCCAGGTCACATAGCCCTGACTGCTCATGGTGTCATGGTTATTGTGCAGCTGGACATGGTGCAATTGTGCAGCTTTAAGTTCTGGTGACTAGTGCTACCAGGCGGCCAGGTGTTCATCATACTTACTGTTTTTTGGATGTATCACTGCCACCTTGGGGGCTTTTTGAAAGCCATCTGCAGCAAACAAGTGTGATTGACATGGAATCCCACTCAACGCCTTGTCATGATACTTGGGGCGGGGGG
>JABEVS010000686.1:1216-22559 GCA_018290735.1 Coelastrella sp. MACC-549
GGGGGGGGGGGTGGGGGTGGGTGGGGGGGGGGGGGGGGGGTGGGGTGGGGGGGGTGGGGGGGGGGGGGGGTGGTGGGGGGGGGGGGGGGGGGGGGGGGTGGGTGTGGGGGGGGGGGGGGTGGGTGGGGGGGGGGGAGGGGGGGGGGGTGGGGGGGGGGGGGGGGGGGGGGGGGGGGGGGGGGGGGGAAGGCGAGCCAGACTAACACTTTGTACTTAGGGCTCTTCAAGGCTTGCTTGTGACATTGAGTGGGCTGTCTGCTGTGTGCTTCAACAGGAGGAGTTCTTCCAGGAAACAGTGCGCAAGGTGCAAGCACTGTATCAGTTTGACTGTCTGCGTGCCAACAAGTCAACCATGGCTTGGGGTGTAGAAGCGCGTGTGCCCTTCTTGGACAGGCACTTCCTGGATGTAGCTATGGCCATTGACCCAGCAGTGAAGATGATTGACAAGTCTAAGGGTGAGCACAACTGGTGACTGAAAATTACAGGAATGAGACCACTATGTTATCAGCGGAGGCGGGGTCGATGTTGGAGAGCTGCCGCAAATTTACCTGCATGGTTTGCGTATGGGCTCCAGACCCCATGTGGCCAATACATGGTCAGTTGCCCACAACATGCTGATTCTTGCTGCGTGTGATCTGACCATGCAGGTCGCATGGAGAAGTACATTCTCCGCAAGGCTTTTGACACACCAGAGGACCCCTACCTGCCCGCCCATGTGCTGTGGCGTCAGAAGGAGCAGTTCTCTGATGGAGTTGGCTACAGCTGGATCGATGGGCTCAAGGCACATGCAGAGGCATGCGTGACAGATCAGCAGCTAGCAGCAGCACAACACAGGTGGGACGATGCTGAGTGTGATGCATGGGTAGGGTTCAACACTGCACAGAAGCTGGGCTGGTGCTTCTGTGCTTCTGTGCTTCTGTGCTGCTGCAGGGCTGCTGACTGTTTGTCTGCACTGCTCTTGTGCCGTTGAGTGTATATGTACGTGGGGTCTGTTTGCTTTGATATGCCTACCCGGCAAGCAGGTTACATTATCAAGGGTGACTGCAGTAATAGCTGATGAACGATTATGCACTGGTCATCAAGTCATCTTCTTGTCCTGCAGATATCTGGAGAACACTCCACGCACCAAGGAGGCTTACTTCTACAGGTCAATATTTGAGAGCCATTTCCCTCAGAGGGCAGCAGCAGACACAGTACCAGGTGGGTGGGGGTGTGGGGGGGGCAGGAGCCTCGATTGCTCTCTGTGTACGCTGCCTCTACATGTGGCATCCGGCTACTGCTTGAAGTTAGCCGATGACATTCCACCGCTGACGGTTGCAAGTGTTTGTTCTTGCGCCTTGGACTCAGATGACAGTACCTGGAATTCTCGCGGCAATGGCTGCTTCATGATGGCCGCAATTCTTGCACTGTTTGCTGATGATATTCTGTTCTGCTGCAGGTGGTCCATCTGTAGCATGCAGCACAGCAACAGCAGCTCTGTGGGATGCAGCCTGGGCAGGCAAGGAAGACCCGTCAGGACGTGCAGTGTCAGTGCATGACAGCGCATACGGCAAGGCAGCAGCCAACTGAGGGAATCGTAGGGACAGGTGTGGCGTAGCAGACAGGCGCAGCAGCAGCTGGGTCAGCAGCGGCAACGCATCACAAGCGATCAAGCAGCTACAGGGCAGGTACAGCAATAGCCCTTTCCACGTTGCAGGCATGTCCAACTGTAGTATGGAGAAATGACTGGGCCAGAGCTCATACCTCAATATGCTCCCCTGGATGAGTTCAGCTTCTCAACAGCAACTTGTCCCAGCAGCTCTGCACTGCTGGGCTACATGTTCTCACTTGGCAACAGCTTACATCAGTCAGTCAGGTGCAGGATGCTTTGTGCCTGGGTGAACATAGGGCACAATGTGCAGTTGCATTGAATGGATGGCAATTAGTGCAAAGTTCGTAGCAGCAAGCCATAGTGCAGCAAGTGCAGCATGTTGTTACACTTGCACACATCCAGCACAGGTGTGTTACACTTGACAAACATCCAGCTACCGGCTTGAAGAATGCCATTGCACCCTTGTCAATGCTGCTCTTACACGTTGTTCTTTCCTTTTACATCCGTGCCGGAAGGAACTTAGCGTTCTGTGCAATCCTGTGCATGGACAGATGCGAGGAGTCCATAGGCAGCCATAGGAGGTCTGCATTTCAGCATATGATATGCAACCTCACATGAGGATTGCCTCTAGTGGTATGCCAACTGCGCATTGGCCGGGTCTGCTCTTCAATAAACCGCACGGGCAGCGCAAGGGGTGTAACTGAAATTTGACCAGCCGGTGATGCGAGGAAGCCTCAAGCGCAGCATTATTCCAGACAAATAGCTCAGGCTATCACGATTTGGAACATCGCATGCATCACAGGCAGAGTCCCGTCCTGTTGCAATTTGTTGAGTATATCTATGTGAGCTGACCGTACGTGTGACTGCAAACAGTAAAACGCAATGTAGTCTGTCTTGCTGGCCTGTGATACGATGTATGGATATGCCACCACAAGTAACCCCTCCCAGGACCCTGATGCAGCTAGCAGCGACTCGGAGGCAAGCAGCGACATGAATATGCCATCTCATGCGCAAATAGCCATCACACATGCATATATGCCTCAGAATCTGGCCGTGAAGAACTCAACTCACCTCTGTGGAGCAATGACATTGTACCCTTGCACTGCATCTGCAGCTCCCTGTGAAGGGCAAATTATCGTTCAAAGAGCGACCCGCAGCTGTAGGGAGGGAGGCAGCGTTGCAGAAGCAGCTGCAGGAGGCTATCAAAGACCGTCAGGTGAGGTTTGCACACAGAAGGCATGGACATGTGCCACAGACAGGCTCAAATGCGCTGCGGCAGAAAATTGGATGCAACCTGCACCTTTGGGGGAGACTCCAACAGTTTGAGCTTCAACAATGGCACTATACAGCAGCAGCAACAAAGCAGCTGCTCAATGCACCGCACTGCCGTCACGCAGGACTTGCTGAAGCGATATGAAATCAAAGATCAGAAGTGCGATGAGCTGCGTGACAAGCTCAAAGTCACAAAAGCAGCTCTGTCATCTCGCGAGCGAGAGCTGGGGTTGGCACAGAAGATGCTGCAGAAGATGGGCCAGGAGAAAAACCAGCTCAGGGTGGGTGGTGTAGCAAGTGGACCAGCAGCTGTACTGCAAAAACAGACACACCCACAGACACTTCCAGTCAGTGGCAAGAGATGAACGGTGTTGTGCAATGCATGTATGCAGTGCATCAGGCTCTACACAGCCACAACTGATAGAGGTGCACTTCTTCGGCATGCAGGACGAGACTGCAGAGCACAAAGTGTATGTGCGGAAGCTGGAAAGCAGGCTTGATGAGCTGAAGAATGCAGCAGAAATTAGCAGCAAGTACATGGCAGTCAAGCAGAAGGTGACGACGCAGCAGTTGCACACCAGCTACAATGTTGCGATCATCTTACTGCAACCATGCATGCAGTTTGCCATGTATTTGCTACCTTCCAGCTGATAGCGACAAGAAATTGGCAGAGCTTGTTTCAAATGAAATAATTACCTTCATGGTCATGCAGGCTACTGAGTTACAGCACCAGCTTGTTTCAGTGACATCAGACCTTGAGGCCGGCAAAGAAGTAGCAGCAGAGCGGCAGAAGGAGATTGACAGGCTCACCAGGTAGGATGCAGCTGCCAGTGCAGCAAAGCATCTGGCATGTTGTTGTATGTCCGTCATGCATGTCCGCAGCAGGCATGACGCGCATTTATCTGCACAGATGTGACACCGAGGCCCGCAAGCACCATGTAATTGAAGGAGCTGATTGTGTCCTCGTCGCATTATCCCAGGGCGCTAGATGTCCGCGCTTCTGAACTGAGCCAGGAAGCTGGGGGCCAAGATATACCAGCTAAGCTGCTGTACTCATTAGCAGGTGTGCAAATAGCTGATGCTACTGCTGCTAATGCCTGTTGTGGATCATTAGAACAATTCTGAGGCTAGGGTATCAGGGTTCAGGTCAGAGACTTGCTCTATACCGTGCATGCAATAGGCCAATTCAGTTGCAGAAGGGACATAGCAGTGTCCGCGCCAAAAGCACTTATCTCATCACCAGATTGAGGCTTCATCTTGTCATGTCTGCAGAATCCCGGGAAGAGTCTCTGGAGCTTGCCAAGCAGCTGGCATCAACAAAAGCTGAGATGCACAAGCTGAAGCAGTCAGCAGCGCGGCTCACATCTCGTGTTGAGACAGCTGAGCTGATGCGGGCAGATGCTGAGGTGGCAGCTGAGCAGCTGAAGCAACGGCTGGAGAAGCTGCTGGGCAGCTCACAGGAAGCCACAAAAAGCAGAGCAGATATGGCCCAGGTATGGCTTGCATCAGGATCCTCAAGCAAGTCAAAAAGTTCAGCAACTGCGGATCCTTCAAGTGTTGTGCTGTAATCTGGAGCCAATGACTTGGGTTCTGACAGTTGCTTGATCTTGGCATGATTATAGCAAAGTGCTCAGTCAGCAGATGTCAACAGCACTGGTCGGCCAACTTCTGCCTGTCTACTTTGCAGCTGCTTGTGACAGCACGGGGTGAAGCGGAATCCTACAAGTCTGAGCGTGACGAGCTGGCAGAGGTGGTCCTGGAGATGCAGGAGGAATTGGAGCAGCTCAATGCAGCAGCAAAAGCAGCCAAGGCGTGAGTGGTTTCCAGTGTTGCTGTTCAATGCTGATCTCAGCCAGGAAAACCAAGGACTGTAAGCATGCACGATTATAATTGCAACATGAGACGTGGCTGACTAGTCAGCGCATGAGCTCACATGTCAACACACAGCCAAGCATTGGTGATGTATCAAGATTCAATGAGTGGATGTTTGTCACATGTTGTGCAGGAGTGCTGAATTAGCTGCTGCGGCGGCAGCAAACGAGGCCATGCATCAGGTTGCCAACACTCATGCAGCAGCGCAGGATGCTCGGCAGCAGCAGCTAGTGCGTGAAGCTCAGCTGAGTCAGAAGTGCACACAGCTTGCAGAGCATGCTTCTCAACTCGAAACAGTTCTACAGCAGCAGTTGCAATCAGCACAGCAAACAGCAGCAGCTCGTCAGCAGCAGATAATGGTGAGTCTTTCTGCTGTTGTGAATCAACCATTTGCTGCCCATGCTGGGCTCTCGTTAGGGCGTATGAAGAAGCATTGCTTGTGGAGGTGCACTTTGTGCACCTAGCACTCCTTTGTCCATGCAATTGAGCTCTCTATGGAAACTGTGCTGGCCACAAAGGCATGTCTAGCCATGAAGTCATGGCCAGCTGCTTCCATCACTCATGCACTGGTGTGATCGATTGCAGGTGCTGGAATCTCAGCTGACCAGTAGGCGTCAGAGTGAACTTGAGCTAGAGCGTCAGGTGGCAGAGCTGCAGTCTCAGACCAAGCAGCTGGGAGGGGCAGTCAGCAGCGCGGAGGCTGCTGCAAGCAGGACTAGTCAACTGGAGCAGCAGGTAGGTGCCCTACACATGACTGCAGCATCATGAGACCAGATCGTCCTTTGTTGAGGCAACTACCTGACGCCTCAGATTGCTCAGCGAACATGCTGGGCTTTCCCCCTGCTTTCACATTTACCCAGGTAGCAACGGGCATGTGAAGAAGCCTTAGAGGCTTGACTGGCGATGCTGTGTGGTTGACTCCATTGTAGGTTGTGCGGCTTGAGGCTAGCTTGAGGGTTGCCTCTGTAGAGCGGCAGCAGCTGGAGCAGAGGTTGAAGCAGGCAGGTGATGATGCGGTGGCCCAGCAGCAGGAGCAGCAGCGGGAGCTGGATGGCATCAGAGTGCAGCTGGCAGCTAAGGAGGCAGCTCACAGGTAGGCCTGTGCAAAAGAGATTGAGCCATGCAACATGATGTGCGTGGGCAGCAGAGTCTCTGAGGTGTGAGAGCAATTGCAATCAGCTCGGGAGGCAGACAATGTTCTGTTGTGATTGCTGACAGCGGTCTGTGTAAGACCCACACAGCTGGTAGCGGTTGCGGTGTCATGAAGACTGTGACTGTCATAGCACCAACAGCAACTGTTGTTGTTCTAGCTAAGGCTCCAGCCATGTATTTTGGCGGTGCTCTGTGCTCTTTCCCACAGCACAGCCCATTTTTTCCTTCTATTCAAGCTTTAGGTTGCCAGGCAGGACGTTAATTAACCATGTGCTCAAGATTTTCGAGCTGTAGGTGTGCCAGGGAGGATGTTGCCTCCCTGCAAAAGCAGCTGGATGACGCAGTGGACCAACTGGACAAAACAGCCACTGCTAAGGTACGCTTTGATATCGCTGGCATCAAACATCATCATGCAGCTGCAAACATCATCTGCAGACTGTTGGTTTGTTCCCAGGCGAGCGAACAGCAGCTGACTGATCAACAGCAGTACCAGCGCTGCACAACACCTGGACTGGAACTTGCTGGATGTGTTTGGCTGTGTTCAGGCTGAGTTGCAGCAGAATATGCTGAGTCAGATTACCAGCATCAAGGAGAAGCTGCAGATAGCAGAGCAGCAAAGTCAGCAGCAGCTTCTGGCACCTGGCAGCCCCATCTTCCCATCCAGGCACAGAAGTAGCACAACAGTAGCACACAGCAGCTTTCCTCACCGCAGCAGCACTCGGGCACCTGTCTCTCTGGTTGATGACCCAACAGGGCCAGCAGCAGCTTCTGCAGCGGCGGTAGCAGCAGCCAAAGCACGGATAAAGCATGGGCCATTAGCTGCAAAGCGCGAATCTCGTGCCGCATCTCCCTTTACATCAGCAGGCAATGGTAGAGCAGTCAGGCGGCCTTGGCCTCAGGTGCCGTCTGTGCACAGCACAGCAAGTGGCAAGCGCAGGTCTACAGCAGCACAGCAGATTCAGCATCAACATGCTGGTTTGTACCCTGATGAGGCCACCAGTGGCACCTCTGGTCCAGCAGCAGCTGCTGGAAGCAGGGCAGTTGATGAGCACTTGGCAGCAGCTGCTGCTGCTCGTGTGGCAGAGTTTGCTGCTGATCTGCATACAACAGACGCCATCAGCAGCTACAGGCATTCCCAGGGCCTAGACAGGTTGATCACACGTTCATCTGTCAACCCACACAGCACAATCCATCTGAGTGTACTGGGCCGACCAAGCAGCAGTCTGGCCTCTCATCCAGCAGCTGCTACGGTAGCGGCAGGTGCAAGCACAGCACTGCTGCGGCACGGCAGCATATACGGCTCAGAAGATGAGGAGAGCAGTTATCTGCTGCAGCAGGGCATGCATGCTTCTGCATCTTCTCCTAGCAAGAGGCCAGCAATAGGCGGACTTGCCTCTGCAACAGAATTCATACAGAAAATGGAGCTTGGAGCTGGAAGTGGTCCTTATAGGCATCCTGTCCAAAGTGCCCTTTCCTCTCCAGGTGTTCATAGGTCAGTGAACCAGCAGCAGCAGGAGCAACGGCAGCATCATGGCAGCAAAGGCCTAGCAGACCAGATAGATGGCATGAGTTGGCTTGACATACTGAGGGCAGACTCATCTGCCATGGGGTCTGGGAGGTTGTCAACATCGCCACAGAGGCCCAGATCCCAGGTCCCTGCAGTGTATGATGACAGCAAGTGTGATGGGAGATATGAGGACAACAGTCCACAAATGCAGCAGTTGCAGCACTCTACAGCAGACCACAGCAGCAGTGGGATCCATAGCCATTGCAGCAGCAACAGGGCACCTGGTGCCAATGGCTTCCCCTCACCAGAAAGCAGGGCTACAGTACAAAGCAGCTTACATGCACAGCACAATCAGCAACGGGACAGCATGCGAGGCAGCATGGCCCTGCGCCACAGTACCAGTCCTGGCGCTGTGTCAGGCAACAGAACTGGTGCTGTATCTTGCCAATCTCCAGCCAACTATCACGCCATCTCTCATCCAGCTGAAGTATCACACAGTCGGCCTCAATCAGCAGCAGCAGTAGCAGGTGCTGGTCCCGGCAACCTCAGCTGGCTACAGCACCCCATGGAGCCGTACTCTCCAACAGTAGCTGCAGGGGCAGGCAAGAGCGCTGCAGGCCACTCGATACATCCAACAGGGCAGTCAAATGCCGCAGGGCATGTCACGGCAGTTCAAAGGTCAAAAGGTGATGAGCTGGCAGACCCATACTCATTGCCTGGCAGTAATGAGCAGAGCGCACTTTCCTTGCATGGGGCAGGGGGTGTGCAGGGGACACATGGTGGTGCCGCGATAGGTGGGGGTGCAGGCAACTGCAGGCAGCAGCAAGGTGAGTTGTGCAATGGTATCAGCAGAAGCAGGGTTGAAACATGGCAGGCGAGGGAGCGGCAAGAGGACCACCTGTCCAAGCCACATGGCCGCTCTCCTGGTGGTTGTGGTGGTACAGCAGCGCAGGAAGGAGCAGCAGTAGCAGTGGATGGCCGGCAGCCAGCTGGTATAGACCACCAGGCTCGTGCTGGTGAGATGCGGCCTGGTGGCGCTATTGCTGTGAGTAATGATAGGGCCAGTGAACTGTTGCATGCCTGTGGGGCTTGGGAGGTTACCCTAGACTCAGACACAAACACAGACGATCACCAGGAGAGTGAGCATGGCTGCAGCAGCAGAAACAGTGACAACAGCAGCTGCACAGAAACCAAGCAACGACACAGGACACAACGACCAGAACATGGCAGTCAAACTCAGCAGCAGCACAAGCAAGCTAAACCAGATGTTTCACCCCGGCAGCATTCTCCCAGCTCTCCTGCAGCCTATGGCGGATTTGCAGATTCACCCAGTCATGAGCAACAGCAGCAGGTGCGGTTCAATGATGCTGCTGCGTCACTGTGCAAACAGCAAAGCAAGCTGGAAGCAACAAAAGCAGCACTGCGGCAACTCTCCAGCAAAAGGCAGTCAGCCCCTGCCACAGCAGGAGGACCGCAATCACCCAGGTTGCACACTCAAGCAGCAGGCTGTGGTCACCGGCAATCCCTGCAGTCCAGGGAGATGTGGGTCACACAGGCTGCTGCTGTCAGGGCATCACTGGACCTACAGCAGCAGCGCAAAGCAGCTGGTAGGGCTGGCAGTGCCTTGCATGACAGGCGTGTGAGCGATGGGAGCAGCGATGGCAGCAATGGGCATGGAGTCACATCTGCAGCTCAGCTGGGGAGGACATTGAGCTTGAACCAGGGCCGTTCGAGTGCTGCTGCGGCTACTGTGGGTCACAGAGGCGCTGCTGCTGCACTCCTGTCACCGCCATCGACTGGCAAAGTTGATGGGGTCATGCCTAGAAGGTCTGGGATGAGGCCAATGCCTATGTCGGGTTTGGAAGGCGGTGGGTGTCCATTGGAGTAGAGCTGAAACTGCACGACTTAATGTGCATCCGCATGACAACCAATATAAGGTCACAGCAAAGTCCACTTGCACAGTGCCATTGAAGCTCTCTCATCAACCAGATCTTTCAGCTGCCCTCCTTATGTGCCCTCCTTGTGTGTTACCCACACCTGCAGATGCAACCTGCTGCTTGACAACAAGTAGCAGCCGTTTGAATGAAGCTCCGCAGCAGCGCCAGCACCAGCAGATAAACCGGCAACAGCATGTACCAGGGAAGTGGCCAAGAGGGGGTGTGGCGAAAGCAGGTGATAGTCGCCCATTCGAATCAAGTGTTGGAGAGCGTGATCGAAGCTTTGTGCGCCACTCAAGTGAGACGGGCTGTGGCAAGGCAACCGCAATGAACGCCTTGATAGCCAAGTTGAGTGAGGGGGAACCTACTCTGCAAGATCTGGCAGAGCTAGAAGACATGTTGTAGCAACGTTGACCGGCAGAGGGGCACTGCATCAAGTCCCTGCCTGGCTGAAGTCCCAATGTGTGCGGTTTTTGAGTGATCTTTTACAAATGGAACCGCCTCACTTCTGTCCCACGTACAGTGCCAGTTATGTCAAGGCTGTACTCACTGTTGATCCAGATCGCAAAAGCGTCGCATTATGCTACAATATCCTGAACAGATACAACACTATTTCAGCGAGGTCATTGCACAGTATGCCCGATTTGAACAACACAGCGTAGTGAAGAAAAGGCCCCTAGCCAACGACAGATTAGCATGCAAATAGCTACCGATGTTACCTTAGAATTGATCTCTCCAACGCTGCGGGCTGTCGAGTACGTTTCAAGGTGAGTGCGGCTGTCTTTCGGCATGGTGGCATCATGTGCTGCGCAGCGTGGAGACCATTTGACCTTATTGGTACATTTACTATGCTGCATGCAGCATTTGCAAAGCAACCGTTCGACGGCCCTGTGTCATTGATGATATACGATCGTCGTGCTGCTGCTCTTCTTTGTCCAGGGTCTGCTAGGAATACTACAGCAAGCTTCAGTTCTCTTGCACGCACCGTATGCAGATATCTAAGCAGACCAGCTCTCAGCCACTGCGACATCATGTGCACAGCAGGCCTATGATGTCCCTCACCAGCACAGTGGCCTTACAACAGCCCTCACGTTGCTCATTGGCTCTGAAGGCGCAACATCAACGGCTGCAGACACACACTCGCGGGCATAGATCACGATATGCGGCCGTTCTGCAGCCACAACAGCAACGGCAAGGCCACGAGCTGCCTCCTCTTCAGCAACCAGTGCAGCAACAGTGCCAGTGGCCAAAGCGTTTGCAACGACTAGCAGTAGCGGCTGCAGCGGACAAACCGCAGCAGGATCATCAGCAACAAGATCTAGCAGCATCTTCAGCAGTGCAGGATGATCAGTCCAGTCTGCTTGGCCACGTAGACCTACCCCCCAGCAGGAGCTCAGCACTCTGGTTGCACGACCTTCGTGATCAGCAACTGCAGCAGCAGGCCAGCGACTGGGGCTATCTACAAGTAGGCCGGCCACTACCAGAGGGCCTGTCCCTCAACGCCATAGCAGACACAGTACCAGACGAGCATTTCAAACTCGACCTAGTGAAAGCAGTGGGCTACCTAGTGATGTCACTGGGTGTTATGGCGCTAGGCTACAGCTACCTCTGGTATTGGCACAGCATCTGTCCCCTGTGGCAGCAAGTATGCTGCTGGCTTGTGATAGGCACGGGCTACTTTGGGGTGTTTCAGACTGCAGTTGATTGTGCACACTTTGCTTTCTGGCCATCCAGACCCCTGGTGCAGGATCTGCTAGGCGCTGCATTGATGGCGCCAGCCCTCATCAGCTATGAGATCTGGCGACTCAAGTACTTCAACCACCTCATGTAAGTACAGGTGGTACAGAAGCAGTTTACATGGTACAGAAGCAGCAGGGATTAAGCGCACTTCAGGAAATAGGACTGAATGTATTGCTTCAGTGGTGGTTGGATCGGTGGGGGGTAGCGATGGTTGCAGATTGTACAGCTGCAGGGTGCATGTGTTGCCTGTTGTTTTTTGTGACAGTGGACTGGATCATTTGACATGCAGGGCAGCTGAAGGTTTGTCACAGAGGGCTCACAAGCACCCCCTTGCTGCCTTGTTGTGACTAGTGCTGCTTGGCGTGTCAGTTTGCTTAATCCGTTGTCAGAAGCAATGCTGTCTCTGGGGTCAGACCGAATGCATGATCTCCCCAACATATGCAACAGTGTATTGTGAATTCTGCAACTATCAGCTGCAACATGAACCTACAGCACCCAGCGGTGTCCTGTAGCTTTGCAGACCAATGGTGACATCACATCACCCCAAGGCCTCTGTTCATTCTCTACTGCACTGACCATGGCACAATTCCCATTGCCTCACCTCGCAACCCTTGCACCTGCTGCTTCAGTGGGAATCCCTGACCTCCTCTCCTCTGCTGCTGGGCCGTACAGGTGCCTCAACCAGCTGTATGAAGACACGGACGCCTGGCACCCCCTACTGCCAGAAGACCTCGCAGACCTACCCCCCTGGCGCCTAGCACTGCTTCGAGTTCTCTCAGCAACACCTTTCAAGTTCTTCTCGTCCATTGGGCAATGGTTCAGGTCCCTGGAGGGCTTTGACCTCAAGCTACATCCACCACAGACCCGCCCCTGGGTCTGGTTGTCTTGGGCACTGCCTCTGGGGTTCTGTGGCGTGGTGTGGCCGGCCATGATTGCAGCTGGAGGGTTTGGTGGCTGGTGCAGCTGGTGGTTGGGGCCATGGGTGGTGTTTCATGGCTGGTTGAGTGTCCTGTCTCTGGTGCAACACACAGGGCCTCACATCACGTGGGCGGAAGAGGTAGGCACAGCACTAGCTGATTACATTATGTACAGGAGACATGGACTTTGCAGCAAATTGGTATCAGATGTTGCAAATGCACTTTGGGTGCCCAATGCTTGCTGCATGCTGGTTCATAGACAGGTGCAGGCACCCTGGGACCTGTCAAGATTGCTCTTACTGTGCAAATTTGCGTGGGTTGTCTGATGGAGCTTGAATGCAGTGCACTGACACATGACAAGACTTGCAATAAACAGCTCCGCTACTAGTGCGCTTGTATGGCTTGTGTCATGTGATGCAAAAGTTGCAACCAACATCTGGGCGCAGATTGAGGCTGCTGTAGTTACAGCAGGTCCCAAGTGTCTTCATGACTCAGAGGTCTCAATGTTGCTGGCAGCTCATGCTGCAGCGCTTGTGGATGTGCAGTGTCAGCGGCATCCCTCCAATGCTGACTGTCCGCCTACTGCTTTTCTGCTGCAAATTGCTTCAGGGCCTGACACATGACTCTGCTCAAGCAGCTATCAATGGAACAGTCACGCTGCAGCTGCCACAGTGGCTTGAGGTGCTCTTGCACCACGCCAACTACCACCTGCCCACACATGTGTCCATCAGTATACCATCATACAACCTCAAAGCGGCACATGCCTACCTACAGCAGCGGCTAGGGAAGTACCTGACAGTAGCAAATCTGAACCCACAGCTGCTGAGGAATCTGATGACAGCATGGCTAGTGTATGATGAGCAGCGGCAGCAATATGTTGACTTTGATCAAGCAGAAGAGTTGGTAGAGCAGTTCAAGCAACGGCGGCAACAGCAACAGCGAGCAGCGGCTGGGGCAGGCATCAGTGACAGTAGAAGAAGCAGTGTAGAAGACAGCAGTGGGGAAAAGCTTGGCCCGGCACCATCCGGGGTGGGTAACGGGGCTCAACCCAGCAGCAGTCAGCGATCAACGGAGCAGCAGGAAATACCGCAGCAGCAAAGCAGTAGTCCAGCTGCGGCGTATGGGGTGTAGATCTCTTTGTGTTGACCGCAGCAGCAAAGCAGTAGTCCAGCTGCGGCATGTGAACGATGTTGATTTGCCACTTCCAAGCTTGTTGTACATCTGGATCCTCAACTGTCTTTGACATCACAGGACATGATTTTTTGGTTATATACCTGCTCGAATCTCAATGATTTAGAGGTATGTGGTGGCACATCATGGCATGCACGTGACCAAGTGTCCTGGTGTCCAAGTTGGAATATACTCATGCTCATAGGCGACATGAACAAAGGCAGTTGCTGACACAGTTGTCTGCCGATGCAGTCATTCAGAACAGGGCATGCCGCATGCAGTGCAGCTGCCTGCAGGCCAGAAATTGTTGTGACACAACTTCTAGCCTCGGAGGGCAACACCACCAGCATAAAACATTGTCATATCCTGATAATGTCATAACTTATCCGTTGAGATACGAGTCTATAGCTCTAGAGTTGCAACTTTGAATGTCGCTTTGTTATGAATTCTGGGCTGCTGGATCGACAACATTGCCAAGCTGAGCTATGACTGATCACACACCTCTCATACCTCGTCCGGCGTGGCCAAATAGGATAACATCACCGTAGAGAAGCCTTATGAAAGTCTCTACAGGCATGTCACATGGCACGAATCTCGACACTCAGCAACCGCTTTTGCAAAGATGTCTAGATCTAGACATCCATAGCTCTCAGAGCTGGCAGCCAGCCGCTGGCCCAGTAGTATATAGCCATAGTATGCCATGCAAAAGAAACTTAACACTGATTTGAATAATTCAACGTTATAATAACCTAACCGTACCATGCTATGGTTGAACTTGGCCCCTGATTAGGGGCGCCGCGTAGGAGCCAACCAAGTCGCTCATGGAGAAAATATCTGAATATTTAAATATTTGAATTGAAGCAAGTTATAAAGACACAAAGCAACCGAATCCTCTACATTATATACCTGTGAGTCTACTGCATAAGCAGCCGAGGAATATGACCTTCAGGGTTGATGATCAACCACCACTGCAAAGCAGCCTGCAACTGCGTCACAGCACCAAGCCCACAACTGCCATACAGTGTATATTTCCTGAAAAGAAATCTGCATTAGCAGCAGGTCTAGGTGCAACTGCGTCACAGCACCAAGCCCACAAGTGCCATACGGTGTATGTTTCTCGAAATTTTTCTGCATAAGCAGCAGGTCTAGGTGCACCACTGCACCTGACCCTTATCAATATCCAGTGCACCACAGTGTCAGGTGACAGTGCACTGTGCCAGGCCAGAACTAACACGAAGCATATACACAGACTATGAAGCTAAAGCTGCAGAGTCAAAGCCTCTTGCCGAGTTATGACTCATAACTCACAGTGTGACACTCCATAGGTCCCTAAAAGACAGCAAGAATCCCGAAATCGATCAAGCCTTCACAATATGGGCACGATTGTTGCAACAGCAGCTGTAGCCTACTCTTTAGTCGGGAGCACTGTGCAGGCTGCCAGTGTGACATGTCGTCACCCCGGTTGAGTCAACGGTGCTTGAAGCAATCACAACCAGAATTCCTGAGCTAACTTAGTGCAGCGCCGCACTGGGCCAAGGGTCAAACCTGGCAAACTTTTCAGTGCAGTACTACCAGTACTGCTGTAGTACAGTATAGTAGAAGGTGGATCGACTCAAATCCTGGCAGGGTGCTACAAGTTACTGACCATGCATGACCATAGTCAATTTTTATCATGTACAGGTTGCATTGAGAAACATCACGCACAGACCAACTGTGTGCACAGTGTGCGTCAAACCACAAGGAATATCAAGAATAGGGTAGACAGGCAGACTGGGTCAGTGCCACTGGGAGGGACCCTTGCTGCCGGGGGCCTTGGGTGTCATTCAGGCAGTAACTGAAGAACCAAGAGAAGAATCACTGGTCCTGGCATATATGCTCAAATGTCTGCCAACAACGGTCAATAATAATAAAATAATAATAACTCGTTGCATGGCATGCAATCATCAATGCATACTATGCATAGTATGCACTCGTTTCAGCAAGGGCCAACCTGGCCCCGGGCCAGGCTGTGATAGCTAGTTGGGAATTTGCCAACTGTTGCAATGCAGATCATGAGCTGCTGGTAGCCAGGCAGCACTGCAAATAAATAATGCACCTTGAGCCATTCAATTTCAAGTTTTAGCAAGTATATAATAATGTACTCAATAACAAAAGATCACAAGTCAACTGCTGCATAGCAGTGCCACTATCTATCATTCTGTGGCGAGATCTGGTGCAAGCAGCCCAATTGAGGCTTCAGCTGTTGCTGCTGTTGCCGACAAGCTGTGTTGTCGCAGCAGTGCAGCTGCCATCTCAGCTACCTCTCTTGTCCTGTAGTCAGAGTAATTTTGCAGGCTTGCAATGCCGAGCTCTGAGGTGCCTGTTGACGATGCAGTTCGATTCCCCTTCGCAGCAACCAGTTGCGGTGCTTTGTGCCCAGGGGCTGGCCTCAGGTGCTTGTGTGTAGCATTCCCAAGTCCTGCTGTCACTGCTGTTGCTGTGAAACAGTTGCGCCTGGCTGCCACCGACAAATCACAAGCAGGTATCACGGCAGCACTGCTGCCACCCATGCTGTTGCTGCTGCTGCCAGTACTCTGTGCTGCTGCCATGTAGGCGTGCTTGCGGTCACTGACACTGGTGTACACAGTTGCTGCTGCTGCTGCTGGATTTGCATCAATTTTAGAAGAGGCAGCATTTGCAGCTCGTTTTGTCTCCTTAGCTTCTGCTGACCTTGCTTGTTGTCTTCGCCTGGACTGCTCTGCAATGGCACTGAATTCCAGCAGAGGGTCGTAGTTGGCCCATCTGCTGATCAGTACATCACTGCACTGCTGTTGCTGCTGATATTGATTCGCATTCTGAGCCTGCTCAGCTTCTCTTGGAGACTCGGTCAGCAGCAGGGCTGGCTGTGGTGGGCCTTGAATGCTTGACAAGTCTTGTCCATGGTCTGTGGTAGCTGCTCCCTTGCATGGCTCGCAAGGTGCAGCATGTGGCTGCTGCAAGTCCAATTCATGACCAGGATCTGAAGCTTGTATGTTTGTACCTCTGCCGTCCACGCTGACAGCCGCTGCGTTGTGTGGCTGCAGCTGCTGATGTAGTCCCTCGCACATAGCCCAGGTTGAGTTGCAAGACTACTTCACCTGCAGCGCACTCCTGATGATAACAATGCAAATTTCATCATCTGCGAAAGCATGAAGTACACTGCGTCAAGCAATCATCAGTCGAGGGCTGAACATGCCGCGGTTGGCGCCCTCCCGTCTACAGCTGCTCTGGGGTCAACTCTATTTTAACCACGCTAGCACATTACACAAATCAAAAGTGCATTGACAGTGTCTGCAGCGTTTGATCGAGCTTGGTGTTGGCAAGCGCTTGTCTGTGGGCAGATGCTCAACAGTGCATCAGTGTCTTGGCCCCTAGCGTCTATTGCACATAATGACGTACAGAGTCAGATGATTTAGGTCTGGCTTGTTCCAATATCATCCTTCCATTGCACAGGGTGCCGCTCACCGCAGGTCCCCGACTCGGCGTTCTTTGAGCTCCTAAACTCTACACAATGCCGTGTGTATCCTGTATATGCACTTGACAACCTTTCAGGCACAATTCCTTGAAAAACAGGTTTGATACCACGAACGCGTGTTAGTGACAGTCCAGGCAGATGGTCGGTTGAGTGTTAGTGCTTTGATTTGCCAAACCAAAAAGGGTCTCAGTTTAATATGCATATGAGGTGGTTGCTGGCAGTTCAAATCTGATGGCATCATTGATGGCAAGTTTTTTTGAAGATAACGTGAGGCAAAGTAATGATCATAGGCTGCAGTGATAAAAAGCAGCAAGCCTTGATGATGTGGCACCATTACACAAAAAGCATGAGCACTCAGTAGCCACTGCAAAGCCGCTGCGGCAGCGGCAACTGAATAACCACTGCGCCACTGGCGGCCTGCAACCCTTGCCAGAAGCAGTTGTTTTTGAATGAATAGGGCACAAGCAACAAGTGCACCACTGCACACAATCGTTGCAACTCTGCATGCCATGCTGGTTTGCAGTGACTGCAGAACAGCAGCAACAGTAGCAACGTTATGCTGCAACTGGATACTAGCACTGTTAGGCAGGATACTGATTCTGGCCAAGAGCCTACCTGGCTCATGAGCCCCACACCTGCATGCTTCCTACATATAGCACATGTTGCCAACTCAGTGAGTTGTCAACAACTGGCCCAGGCTTTGTTTCCTGCAATATTTGTAGAATCTATAAAAGCTATAAACTTCACACTATAAGTTACTACGAGTCAGTAGTATGCCCTGCTGGCCATGTCATGACACTAGCACCAAGCCAATCAAGGCCTCACTGAGCGGCTGAGCCACTGCGATCATCAGGTGCTGAACACAACTCATGAGTGTACTCAATACTAGCCGCTAGTAGTGAGTGGCCTACACTACCTGATGACGCCCCAGGCGTCCAGTGGTAGTACCATGGCGGCAATACACACCCCTGGGCGGCCAGCAGTTCCTCCAAAGATTGTGCATGAACCATACAACACTGTTCAGGCGGCCTGCAGATGTTCTCTGTTGGTGGAGTGAAATGCAAAAGCACTGCTGCAGCATTGGATGTGCGCACATGTGCATGCACCCTGACATTCAACCCCTGAACAAACCCCACTCAGCGTGGCACAGCTTTGATACTAACCAACACTGGCAGCTTGTAATCAACGCAATGGCACCATGCAGTGACTACCGCAGGCTTCCGAAGCCCTTGGCCAATCTTGTGTCAGACGAATTGAAAGTGTTTACAATAAAGTGACATGTTTCAAGCGCTTTAAGTGACTGGATTTTGAAAGTGCATGACCAAAAGATGAGTGCACCACTGCATTCAGCATAGCATTATGTCCGACAAACTCAACACAATACTCTGCAACAGCTAACAATGTGCATGATGTAATCACTGACATGCACTGCTGCAATTATGATAAGTTATCGGGGTTCAGTGAACCCAGGGCCTGGACTCAGCAGTTCCAGCACTGGAAAGGGCCTAGTCCATGAGCATACTGTCAGCTGTGCAGCTGCTTATTGATCAGTATTAAACAACTGCCGGGCAGTGCTCAGTGAAGATTCCAGAATGAACCACTGGACATGGCGTGTCTGAGACTCTAGTGGTAAAGCTATTTCTCCAAGTTGCAGCGTCACAAGAGGGCATGGCATGCCCTTGAGGTGGGTTCAAGCACTGAAGTCACTGAGTGGGTCTGCATGTTTATTCAAAAAAAAAGTGACTACAATATACCAGTGATGACAAGTACTGGACACATCTACAATGTTGGGAAGGCATCAGCTCTGCAAGGTTTGGAGCCTTCAAGCAGTGCAATCCGACAACCTCATGCTGAGCGGCGACACTGTATGGACACACGCACAATGGCCAGCATGGCCAGGGGTGCAGATCACTTGGGGTGATGACCGTCATCATGGTGGGGCCATGGATGTGGTGGTGGCCCTCCGCCCCATGGTGGTGGTGGTGGGCCTCCTGGAGGACGATGCGGGGGGCCCCAGGGTGGAGGTGGTGGCCCCCAAGGTGGAGGTGGTCCACCAGGTCTTGGGGGTGGTGGTCCCCAGGGCGGAGGTGGTCCACCAGGTCCTGGTGGTGGAGGTCCCCAGGGCGGCGGTCCACCAGGCGGGCCTCCGTGAGGTGGTGGTGGTCCACCAGGTGGGCCCCCATGTGGTGGTGGTGGTCCACCAGATGGGCCCCATGGAGGCGGCCCATCACCAGGTGGTGGCCTGCTAGGAGGCCCCCATGGAGGTGGCGCCAGGAGCTTCCGGCATGGTACTGCTGCTGCTGCTGTGGTTCCAAGGGTCATCAGCAGAACAGCAGCAGCAAGCAGTACAAAGGGTCGTAGATCCCTGTGTGAGGTCATGGGCCTCAAGTTGACTTGCATGGCACAGGCACAGCAGGGCGGTCGGGCAGCAATTCAGCAGTGGGATGAGTGCTTGCAATGCAGCTACATACGCCATGGCAAGTGCACTGGTGGTCAGCTAGGTGCTACGATAGTCTTACATTCAGTGGCACTGTGACAGCAACATCATCATGTTACGGTCGCAGACATTCCATGGAAGACTATCCTCAACGTTGCAGTATAGTACGCCATACCGATACACACATGCATGCATGGCAGTGTTGGAACGTCCAGATCTCTAGAGTGCATCGCATCAAACTGAAATCTGCCTCCTCAGGCAGCACACTGTTGTACTATTGAAATCATGGCGTGGCTGACTGGAGCACTTGAAGGCTCTTTAGAAGATGTACATAGGCGCACGCTCACAACCATTGACTGTGGTTACTCACCGTGTATGAGCGCAACTTTGTGATGTCGACCTGACAGCGTTGAACGACTAATGCAGCGGCCCGGGCAAGAGTACTGACTCTGCACATAAACAGCGCCAGCTGCAATCGTAAGTCTTGCAAAGGGGACTGGTTTGTTTGCTTAATTGTCTCGTGGCTTCACGCAAGAGACTTTGTCTGTAGGTCTTAACGACACCCCTGCACAAATGGTGTTGGTATCTGATGATACCACGATCAATGGGGTGGTTCAGGCAGCTGGCTGTTTGTTGATGCCTTCCGACATTAAGTGTACCCTGCCCAAATTCAGTTAGCCAAATGCGTAATCCGATTACCCGAGGGCCGGCAGGCTCCTGTAATTAAAGTGTGTGCTGCCCATGCCGGAGGCCGTCCGGCGACTTCCAGCCACCCGGCCGTATGCTGAGTGGAAGGTCCGCTGCAATCATTGGGGGCCGGGCCCCAAAAGACTCTGATTAGCCCAAATGCAGGCTGAAGTCCAGCCCCTTCTACAATGATCTTTGTATGATACAACAAACCGTTCAGTGCAGGCTGCTGCCGGCAGCATGCCGCGAATTTCGCAACAAGTTGTTTCGTGGGTGGCAATCATTGCGGCAATAATTTGCAAATTATCACGGGAGGATTGCGAGGGTTTTCCACCATGGCAGTTCTCCTGGCCTGCAACTCTCATCATAACAGGAGCCATGATGCACTACTAGCTAGTAGATCATCGCATGACGGTCATGACGATCCTGGCAACTCGGCATTGCTGAGGTCTAGGGTATGCTGTCTTCAACGGAAAACATGTTGCCTGTGGAGTAGGCTACACAAAGTGCCAGATGTCCGTAATGTTGGAGTCCAAGGATCCAGTCTCAGATGCTGTTCCCTGAGTGGCATGGCAGCACCATGACAACTCAGTTGCAACACAGCAGGGCCAACCATTGCATTTATTGCATGACACACAGGGGGTGGGGGCCAGGGAGGTTGCTCCAGAGCCCAACATTCAGAATGGCCTAAAACCTTCCACAACAGTTTATAGAGTTCTAAGGAACATCTGGGCCAATCATGGACAAAAGTTAAGGGGGTCAAAAGGGGGGGCTTGGCCCTGCTTTTGGGTCCCAGAATTTTTTTGCCAACTTTTTGTCGCTTGGGTTTCTGAGGTTCAAATTGAGAACGTAGTATCACCAAATCATTATAAACGCATTCAAAGTGAGCATTGCTGAAAGGGGGCTAAAAATGGGTGTTTTCAGCACCTGGTACCTTCAATTTAAAGGAAGACCAGATTGGATCTAGATCCAATCGTCAGATCTGACGATCCTATCGTGGTAATCATGCAAACGCGAGATAACCGCAAACGCAAGCCTCATACATGTACAAACGCTTAACCCAGTTCATGAACTCACTGATCAATGTGAGCGAACAAAACTCTGGGGCGTCTAGTGGTTGTTTGGAAGCACCACATGCTAGTGCTGAGTCATGGGCGTGCTGTCGAGCAGTTAGTAAGTTATACAGTGAGGGTTGATCAGTTGCAGAAAGTGCTCAGCAAGCAACGGGTTGCATGGGTAAACAGACAGCATGAGCTGCGTGCTGCCAAGCAAGTAGCCCATGAGAACACCAGATAATCACAACTCTGGCATAATGTTGCCAATAGGTCAACACATCAGACACTGTCAGGCTGCCGGCAGCAGCGACCCAGTGCCCGGTGTGGTGTCGGATTGCTTGTTGTATCAGCAGGCTGCATTATGTAACATGTGTGAGCCATTAAAGGTGCTGCACATGTGCTAAGTGCACCACAAGTATGTCCAATGTCTAAGTGCACAAAGTATGGAAGCATGTAGCAGCAGTACTGCCAATATAACATACAGCCAGAAGCCAGGCAGGGCCCACCAAGGGG
>JABEVS010000068.1:0-152885 GCA_018290735.1 Coelastrella sp. MACC-549
GCTTTGAGACCCTTGTGACCAATATGGGATCAGTTTGGGGAATAATCCTTATAAGACTAATTAGTCACAGTGAGCATTACTGCTCAGTTGCTACCGACGCCACCGCAGCTGCAAGAACGCGCCACAGCATCACACTCATCAACCCAGTTGCACTTATAACGATCGAACGTACCAATCAAACGACAGCCACTCTTCCAGCACGTGCAGCGGAATAGCGCACAACAGCAGCAAACCACAAGGCTGTTATGTTCGTTCAACCCAGGCATGGCAGTCGAGCACTGAGATTCGTCATTCAGGCTGATTACACGCCCACAAGGCAATGCGTCCATCACAGAGAACACATACACTACTGTACACTACTGTACTCAACAGCTGCTACGTATATGGACCCAACGAGGCACTTCAATTCAACAGTTTTATACTCGTCATGGGCCCTTTCACCCAACGAGGCACTGCTATTGAGCAAGGGCCCTTCACCTAGGCCTAGAATTCATTTTTCATCAGCAGCTTCGTGCACGTGCTCCTTGAAGCTGCCAATCCGCGGCCCGCGGGCTATTGTCACATCACGACGACAGTCGGGTCGAACTGGCAGGTGTCCCGCCGTTCCACACACAATTGGCAAGGCAATCCCTCCATGGCCCTTCGGGTCATTACGGGTATCAACAGGCAGCATCTCCTCCATCATGTTCCATCTGTCGTCTTCAACACCTCTCTGGCTTTCGCGAATCTCCTGGGCAAGCTGTACTACTGCACGCGCGGAGTTCATTGCTGTTATGCAACACAAGTGCTCGGAGACAGCTTCCTCAATACAAAATGCTTGAATACCAACAGCAATGATATTCTGAAGGTTTTTTGGGTACACAGAAAGATTGTTGTCGCCAAACTGGATTGACAACAATGGCGCTCAGTCGAAAGTCTGTCCTTGGCTTCTTGGTAGCAACTGCAAGAGTTGTTGAAGTGTTTATCAAGATTCAGGGAGATGAAACTATGTATACAAGCTGAGACCAGCCCCATATTTGGTCAACGTGTCGAAGCTCAAGCATCAAGTACCTAACAACTGCTAATGGCACGCCCATCCTGACATGCAGATGCTACAAATGTTTTTTTCCGGAATACGATATCATGTACGAAGTGCGTATACAACGAAAAAAGCTGCTACCGAGGTGCTGTTGGCCGTCAGAACTCCCAGATGCCCAGGCAAGCCTTCCTCAGGCCAACATTCCACCAGTGCTTGGCATACTGCTCGGGCAGAGGGTGCCATATTATAAGCTCATGGAAGGCTGTTGCCCTCTGTGCGGTTCCAGCAGAAGCTGTAAGCACCATGGTAATGTACCTGAGTTGCTGAAGGTATATCTGCAGTGGGTGCAAACAGTGCTTGCCCTCGACATTTGGTTTTGACAGCAGCATACTACATTGTGGCTTGAGCTTATGCTGCCATGGTACCATTTGTTGCCTGCTCTCCACCTCCCCTGGGAAGACAGTGAACAGGTACCTTAAGTTGAGCCTGGAATCCCTGACAACTCCACATCACTTGCCAAATAGACTTCCTGAGTTTGGTATGCCTTGCCCTGCCATGGCATGGCAAGAAGACTCTGCAGCTCAGCTGCCATCTGACAAAGTTTCCAGTTTCACTTGCGTGACGCGAGTTAATGTTTGTATATGTTCCACCCTGCCGTGGGCTCCCCCCACTCGGAGTGTGTGCCCTACACATCTGCCAGTCCTTCGGAATTGTGTGCGCTCTATTCAGAACAGCGGTATCAGAATGCAGCAACAGCTCCCTTCTGCTGTGAGCAGGTTTGGGAGGTAAACGTACGGATCAAAGCAGAATGCTGCGGAGGCAATGGCTTGTCATGTTACCCTGAACCACGCCACGGCTGTGTCAGTCACGAGCGTAGGGTATGGCAACACCACTGCAGGCAAAGTACAAGCTTGTACTTGCCAGCGTCACCCTATCTACCTTAAGGTAGATAGGGTGACGCTGGCTTTGCAGCGGCAGAATTGTAGCCTGGCAGGTAGAGCGGCTACCAGGCTATGGCAGGTGGCGCAGGGCAGTCGGCAGTACGTAGACTAATACTGCTTGTTTAGTGCAGCGCAGCAAGCAGATGAGTTGTGCTCTGGCTGAGACCTTAAAGGTTCTGGATTGGTTTATACAGGTTTTATGAGTAGTTCAGGGCTTGGATGGGATGTGGTCTCGTAGCATAATCAGTTACCAGGGCATCAAGAGCAACAGGGCCTGGTCCCTACCATAGGGCAGCATAATTACCAGTATTGGCACTACTACTACCGCTACTACTTCTATCACCACCACCACTACCACTACTACTACCACCACTGAGCTTGCCAACTCATCTAAGGGCCTATCTACACTCAATCACTGGCCTGTAGATGTACTTTAATGCTCACATGACAAGCCTTCAAGGCACAACCTGACAGCCAGACAGCAAATGCATATGCACAGTCACAAGCGCTACAGTCTCAAATTGCCAACATGATTACATCGACATAACTGCGGCATTGTCTGTCTGCAGCACAACCAGCATCAATCAAATCCTTAGCATCAATAAAACCCTCAGAGCAGTATTGCTGTCAGCAACTCACCCACCATTCTACAAGCCAGGTTCGCATAAGGTCATGAGCCTCAAGATCATAATCCTTTTACAAGCTATAATGCACAGTCACCTAGTACCAGCAGGAGGATGAAGATGCCATCAATGCATGTATTACAGCAGCCACAATCTGTTGATATTGATATTCGGCACAATTCCCCCAGACGCTTCAGAGATACTATCATGCATGAGGTCTACTTGATAGTTTCATAAGAATTGTATTGTTTGACGGTGCCACCAGGGTTCACTACTACCATTCTCATCCGCAACCCACCTTAGGGCACTGTTGCCATCTGCCCTTGTTGCAGGTGCAACCTCTGGCACCAGAGGCTCTGTGCAGGCTGTACAACACTATTACTATTCCAGATGTCCACATCATGTGCATGATACAGACGGTCAACCCAGATCCCACTCAGCTCAATACAGGAGGAGCTGTTGTGCCACATTTCTCCTGCCAACCGCTGCAGCAGCCTTGTGGTTCAAGACTATGTGCAGGTCACCCGTCCTCCTGCCGCCACTGCTGTCAAGCAGCACTGCCGGCAACAGCACATCAAGCCCTGCAGAGCTGCTGGTGGTGCTTTCAGCTGTGCAGCTAGTAGGAGGCTGTTTGCGCTTGATCAGGCGCACCAACTTGCCTGCTGTGCGCACTAGAAAATTTGAGCGCTGAGCAATGTGCATGACAACCGCTGCGTTGAGGGTGCTGCTGTTGTTATTGCTGCTACTACTGTCAGTAACAGCGCTGTTGGTGCCACCGCTGGTGTCAGTGCTCTCCTCACTTGCACCGCTGTCAGCTGTTCCCTGCTGCTGCTGCTGCTGCTGCCATTGCTCCACTTCCTGGCTCAGGAAGCTAGCAGCTGCAGGTGTGTCCTCCTGTGATAGATCGCTGCCAGCAGCACTGACACGCACCGACCTACTTGGTGTGTCAGGCTCCACAGCACCACCACCACCACCATCATCATCAGCAACTGCTACATCACCATGGTGTTGCTGTTGCTCAGCCTCCTGCTCTGGATGCTGCTGAGTCACCTGCATGTCTTCTGCCAGTCCATTTGTGGCTGTTGTCAATGCCTTGTGCTGGGCTTGCTGCATCTCTTGCAGTGCCAGCTCATGGACCGCCTTGCTTGTGGCCAGCTCAATGCTCAGTTGCTGAAGCTGGGCCTTGAACTTGGCCTCCATGGCAGACTGTTTCCTGCAGTATTGCTGCCGCAGTAACAGTGAATCTTGCTTGGCATCAGCCAGTTGCTCTGCCGCTGCTGCCACCAGCTGCTGGGCTGCCTGCATGTTACTGACGGCTGCCTCCTTTGCTGCCGTGGCGGCAGTCAACTGCCTAGACAGCCCATTAATCTGAGCACAGTATGCTGCTTTGACGGCAGCCAGCTCAGCATCATGCTGCTGTTGCTGCTGCAGCAGCTTCTCGTGCAAGGCCACAACATCACCTGCTTTTCTGATGCTGCATGGGTCATATACTGGCCAGCAGTTGCCAGCCCGGCAGCTGTTGGCATGCACAAAAGCGCAAGTGGCACCAGTGCCAGCGGGTGCTGCCTCCTCTGCCTCTTTTGCACCATCCTGCTCCTTGTGCTTCTGCTCCTTATAAAGCTGCTCCTGCTGCTGGCTGGTGCTCTGGACTGGTGCCTGCTGCAACAAGGCTGCTGCCAGCTGCCTGTGCTGCTGCTGCTGGTGCAGATACTGGTGCTGGCTGTCCCGCAACTCCTGGTTGAGTCGCTTCACTGCGTCTGCCATCCAAGCGTGGCTCATGGCCTGAGATGGTGTTGGCCTGTCAGCCGGGTTGGCCTCCAGCAGGCTCATCAAGAAGTCAACCCCGCCTGCACTCAAGCCAGCCTTTGACAGGTGGACAGCAATCCCTGCCCGGTCAGTGACCAAGTCCTCGAAGCTGGTGAGGTAGCTGGCATCACCAGCAGCAGCAGCAGCATCAAACGCATCCTTGGTGTCGTATACACAATCTGGAGCATTGACGCTTGCATTGCGGTAGTCCAGCAGAGTTGGCACTGCCCCAAGGTACAGCTGGATGCCAGTAAGCCCCAGCAGGAAACTGTCATAGGTGGTGCCAGTGCCTGTCAGGGACTCGGCTGCAGGCTCTTGACAAAATGCATAGCGGTGCGTGCCGTCAGGCAGTGCAAGGCTGATGCAGTTGATCAGCTTCGTTGCCATGTGATCTGCAAGGAAAGCAGCAGCAGCAGCAGCAGCAATGCAGCTTCTTATGAAACAGTTACGAGCTTTCCATTCAGAGGGCAGCCGCTGCTGGTCTGAAGTGGAAGAGTATCTGTTGCCAGTACACCTGGTCACCCGGGGTGACTTGAACTGGTAGATTGCCACCGTGTCGCTGTGCAGCAACATGAGAAGGTCAGAACAGCAAGGCAGCTAGCTCATCTGAGACAACGCCGTCACTGATACAATATCATGACACCCTACATGCTGCATGGCGTACAGCTCCAGGCGGTGTTGCCTGAAGCTCTCAGATCTGAGAATCCAGATTACAGGGTGTGAGCAAGAGGTGGTGCTCATCTGCCTGTTCTGCCTGCAGGCACACACAGAGCACAGCAAGACTCACCCATAGACAGGCAAGGGAATTCTAGGAACTGGTTGCCTGCAGGCATCATTGCATCGCAGCCAGTCAGCTTGTACAGCTGCAGCTGCTGGCCAAGAGGCGCATGCCTCGGCAGCAGGATGTTGCATGCCTTCAGCATGCGGGCACCGCCAGTTTCACCAGCCTGCAGCAGCACAGCAGGGAGACACAAGTCGTCAGCAGTCCACTCAGCAGGTGAGCAGCAGCTTCAGCATGTGTGCAGAACAGCATTGATAGGAGGAGCCATGTGCTGCACAACACAGTGTGACTGGACCTGGTGGTGAGAGCCTCAGGCACGCACTCAAAAAGTGAGATGCATGCATGACATCCCTGACAGGCTACTGTAGGGCCGCAGCGGCCACATCAAGGCCACATCACGGCTGATGCAGTATCATATTGTGTAGCCTACAGAGTGTGACACTCACTGGCACTGAGAGCGTATGCCATATCAGAGCTTTCTGCAACCATTGAATATGGTTTGCAGCAACACAAAAGTCTGCAAGTAGCTGCAGCCAGGTCAGCTGCCTCCATGTAGGCAGTGTATGCAGCACACCAGCAGTTTCCCTCCACAACTCACCAGCACAGACAGATGGTGAAGGCCCTGCAGCATGCAAGCCATAAATCTCTGCAGGCCTTTTTCGGTCTGCAGCTCCTTGTCGTCATCAGGTGCCAGGTAGGCACCACTGAAGGGAGCCAGAGACACCAGTCCATGGCCCTCGACCTGTACACGTGCTATGTCCGTCATAATCAGCGGGCTGTTGATGCCATCAAGGGCCTCTTTGACACGTGCAGCGGCGTGAACCTGTATTCATGGCAGGAAGCACCATCAATGTCATCAGAAAGAGTATTGTCGTATGGCACGCGTGTTTTGCAGCAGCAGTCCATCTCTGTGTACTGCAGACCACCCAGGCCAGCAGCCATGGCCAGCTTGCATTCAGTGGCTGACCTCCTGGGTCCCAGTGCATGGCATGCCATAATTGAATCACGGGCTGAGCACTACTAGTGATATGAACCAATAATGCTGAGCAACACCAATGTCTTGATAGCCTGTTGCCACATGATTGTCACTTGTGGCAGTGCCAACAACAGTGCTGGTAGTGGCAGCCTGCAGCCTGCATCATGAGTTCAATACATCACCTGCTCCAGGCGGCACTGCACTAGCTCTTCTGCCCAGAACTTGACCACCAGGTCAAAGCGTCCCAGTGCAGGGACCACGACATCTACCCTCACTGAAGGCACTGCCTCTTTGAGGCACAGCACTTCCAAACTGGCCCCCATGCGCCTGAAGGCCAACCTGGACGCAGCAAGAGAGCAGTTGAAAGTATTCAGCATGCATTGCATTCACGTAAACGCTGGTCTCACTCTGAACCAGCCATCTGCTGCTGCACTGCTGAGCGTTTGCTATACGGTCAACAACAGCTGCAATTGCAACAGCAGTCAGCTGCCACGACCGGCTTGTGCTACGCATTATGACAATGTGAGCGCACTATTACGTGTAGAACATCACATATTTGAACTGCAATAATCTGCAGGCCGTGGGAAACACTGAGCAGGAAGTGTGCCACAAAGCTGATGACCAAGGCACCTAGAATACATACATCAATGGATTGCTGCTGAAGTCAGCAGGCAGCATCTCCTCCATCATGGTCCATCTGTCGTCTTCAACACCTCTCTGGCTTTCGCGAACCTCCTGGGCAAGCTGTACTACTGCACGCGCGGAGTTCATTGCTGTTATGCAACACAAGTGCTTGGAGACAGCTTCCTCAATACAAAATGCTTGAATACCAACAGCAATGATATTCTGAAGGTTTTCTGGGTACACAGAAAGATTGTTGTCGCCAAACTGGATTGACAACAATGGCGCTCAGTCGAAAGTCTGTCCTTGGCTTCTTGGTAGCAACTGCAAGAGTTGTTGAAGTATTTATCAAGATTCAGGGAGATGAAACTATGTATACAAGCTGAGACCAGCCCCATATTTGGTCAACGTGTCGAAGCTCAAGCATCAAGTACCTAACAACTGCTAATTGCACGCCCATCCTGACATGCAGATGCTACAAATATTTTTTTCCGGAATACGATATCATGTATGAAGTGCGTATACAACGAAAAAGGCTGCTACCGAGGTGCTGTTGGCCGTCAGAACTCCCAGATGCCCAGGCAGCCTTCCTCAGGCCAACATTCACCAGTGCTTGGCATACTGCTCGGGCAGAGGGTGCCATATTATAAGCTCATGGAAGGCCGTTGCCCTCTGTGCGGTTCCATCAGAAGCTGTAAGCACCATGGTAATGTACCTGAGTTGCTGGAGGTATATCTGCAGTGGGTGCAAACGGTGCTTGCCCTCGACATTTGGTTTTGACAGCAGCATACCACATTTGGCTTAGGCTTATGCTGCCAGCGTACTAGTTGCTGCCTGATCTTCACCTTCACTGGGATCCCTGGGGAGCAGGTACATTAAGTTGAGCCTGGATTCCCTGACAACTCTACCTTGCTGGCCAAACCGACCCCTAATTACTGGCTTGCCTTGTTGTAGCTTGGCAAGGAGACTTTGCAGCTCAGCTGCCTCTTGTTAAGAAGGCACACAACTAAGTATCCTTGTGTGTTGCACCCCACAGAGTGTCTGCCCCACACAGTGCACACCTACCAGTGCTTTGGAGTGGTAGGCGCTCTCTGAGAACCTCCTGGCAGAAGCACCAGGTTGGGGCAACAGGTCCCTGCCGCTGTGAGCAGGATTCTCAACGCAAATGGCAAGGGAATCTACAGATCAAGACAGAATGCTGTGGAGGCACTGGTTGCTCAAGTGTACCTTGAACCACATGGGCTGCTTCAGTCACGAGCGAACGGCATGCATATGGGAACAGCACAGCCAGCAACTTGCTGGTACGGTACCAGCTGGATAGGGTAATGTTGGCTCCGCAATGGCAGGATTACAGCCTGGCAGGTAGAGCAGCTACCAGGTGGCGCAGGGCAGTCGTCAGTGTGTAGGCTGATACTGGATGTCTTGTGCAGCACAGCAAGCAGACGAGCTGGGCTTCAAAGCTGAATTCGGCTCAGATCTTAGGGGCTCTAGATTGCTGTACCGTACAGCTTCAAGAAATCCAGGGCTTGAATAAGAAGCGCTCGTAGCATCATCAGTAACAAGGACCGCAAGAGCAACAAAATCTGATCACTGTAACTTAGGCTGAACGTGTGATGTGCGATGTGTGGCAGGGCAGCATAAAAGCGATCATGATGACCAGCTGTGCTGTATCAAGCATTATCCCAGTGCTGGCATGGTGTACACAAGGGCTCAGCACTGTTCAGCAGAGCCCAGCGTCTCAGATAAGTCACTATGAACAAGCCTGTTGGTTACAGTTCAAGCTTGAGCAACCTGCATACGGTATGTGGCTGTGATCAAGTTCTCAACATCCACCTGCCATATCAGGAGTTATTGTGTGGCGAGGCACTTCCAGCTGGCCACACAATATTTTGTCGTTGGAGGTTTTCTGAACGCACAATAAAATATTTTGGTGGGTGATTACCCATCACAGAGGATTATGACGGGGTTCAAAAGGGTTGTCACAGCATGGCAATAGGGCTAAGGTCCCTAGACACAGCAGTAGCCATGGCCAGCACAGATGTCCTGCCTGAACTGGCTGCTTAGTTGCCTGCCGTGCATGCCTGACAACCAGACCACACGTAAACGTTAGCACTACCAATTTCTATTTGAGCTCCTTTTGCAGGCGCAAGACTCCTGACCAGCTGGGTTCATCGTGTGTTACAGCAGCAGCTGCAGATATGCCTAGACAGCTACATGTGTACTGTCAGGGTGGTCAGCTGGATAGGGCTGCTTGCACAATCCCCATCAAGCATCCTAGCATACTGTTGTTTTCATGAAGCTGATTATAAGAATAACAGGTGTGTCTTTTGCACTCGCGCCCACGTAGCATGCAGTACGCGACTAAGTAATAGCAAGGCGAGGCTGCATGTTGTCTGTTGCTACTTGAACACGCTAGTGGTACAACCCTCTGCTATTTCAGGACATGATCGTTGGCTCAGGTTAAGGTTTTGCCATGGGCGTCGCCAGCTTCAGCAGAGTACTGCGCGAAGTGAGAAATTTGCAGCCAGAGCACTGTGGAGCCAAGGCTTGCAAAATGGTCGCCATCTGATTGACTTCCTGCTCATAGAAAGCTGATCTTACAGAGCAGTGCCGCATGCTGTGGTTGGCTCAAGACGCAAATGCTGCTGTAATTGCAGCATTCATCCGAGTTGCAGCATTCATCCGAGTTGCAGCATTCATCCAAGTTGCAGTAAGGACTGCGTTGAACCTAGGGCAGAGCACACAGTGAATATGAACGTAGGGTGTCGTCATGTACAACAGCAACAAAAATGTCTGCTGGAGCAGCTGCTACTTGTTGTAGCAGATTAGTATGGAATGAACACAGTTGCCCAGGTCTTCGAGTGTGCAAGGGTCCCCCAAGGTCAAAGATGGTGAGCGTTGCACCAGTTTCACTGTCCTCAGCGCAGGCTTACTGACTGTCAGCAGCAGTGCGCCAGTGAGAGTCACAAGTTGTCTCGCTGCATTCAGTCATGAGACACATACTCGTAGTGCCATCGCAATACTATTATGCAGTGTCCCCTTGTTGACAACAGGCAAGGCCATCTATCAGCCAGGTTGCTTATCTGATCTCACATACTAGGTAACGAGTAAGTGTTCCAAAACACTTCCTTATGTGAACCACGTCACTGCGATTATGGCACCAAGCTGAGCAGGCTTGTTGAATAAGTGCACACAAGGCTGGCTGTCACCGGTCACCGCTTGGTACTGAGTATCAACGCCGCCTGGCCAGGCATGCATAGATGCTGCTAATTGGGCAGAACAAGCATCTTATATCCCATTACAAGTTCACACCCACACTCAACCCTGTCCACCTGTGAACTACAAACTGGCCCTACCGCAGCACCAGCAGCCGCTGTACATGCAAAATTGTAACATGCTGGCACTGAAGAAGGCCCAGATAGGATGTCCCCATAGAATGACAACAAAAGACCAACAGATGAAAACACATGCATGCTGCTAGCTACGCACCCACCACCGCTTTCCAGACCACTATCTAAACGTCCTCACACGTCTGCTGCACTGTAAAGTCATCTAACCACGTCCACAGAGAACCAGACTGCTGTTGTTGTCACTGACAAAATGTCATGCTTTGACCCCTTCCTCCCCCTCCCCCACCAACAACTTGCCAGCAGCTGCTGCTGCAGCAGCATTTGGTCCCATGCAACTGCGCGCCACGCTCTCAAACAGGCGCTCAATCTCTGGCGCACACCTAGTGAAGCCATGCTGCCAGAAGCTGTATCGTGGATTCTTAATCAGCTCAATAAATGTGATCAGCAAGCCCCAGGGGTGTGGACGGTTGACAATCAACCGTTCCAGCAGCACTCGAGTGACCTGAGCCCTGACCTCCTCTCCAGCCTGATCCCTTGACGCCTCAGAAAACAGGCTCAGCAGCACACAGCTGAAGTAGTGTGTGTGGCTGTTAGGGTACCTCAGCTGGTTTGCTATGGCATTCAACAACAGGTACCTGCCTTCAGGCTCCATATCAGCAACCAGACGGCCCAAAAGCTCCAGAGCAGGGCTGCCAGGCAGCACTGGTGCACCTGGCTGGCTGCTGGTTGCAATGTACAGCACAACGCCGGCCAGCAGAGGAGTGCTGTACCTCACCTGGCCCTGCTGCTGTCCGCTGCTGCCCTCTGCCTGCTGCTGTTGCAACATGCTGATCAGTTGCTGTACTGCCGCTGCTGTAATGGGCTGCCGTTGCTGCTGCCCACGAGGTGTTGCTGCTCCAGCTGCTGCTGGACCTCCCAGCAGACTGTCTACTGCACTGGCCACCTGCCTTGGCAGCAGCTTCTCTGCCGCTGGCACACCGCGGGGAGGTGCTGCTATCTCTGGCAGCAGATCCACCTTCAGGTTGGGTGTGAAGGGATCTGGCAGCCTCATGTTGCGAGGGAAGGCCGACAGGATGAGGTTGCGCATCTGGATTGCTGGTGTGGGGATCACTTCACACAGCCTGAACTGATGCTCACACAGGAACTCAGGGAAGTCATGGAGCAGCACCAGCAGCAGCCGCAGTGCACCCTTATAGAGCAGCCGCAGAGGCTCTGCAAGCTCTGCTGTGCGCAGTGAGGGCTCAAGGAAGTGCAGCAGACCCACCAACAGCGCCTCATACAGTGGCCACCCGCTGCCATTGGGGGCCATCAACAATCGTGGCATGAAGCACCTGTGGCTGATGACCTCCAGATACGCATACGCAAACCCTGGGACGCTGCCTGGCTGCACCATCAGCAATGCCATGCCCACACAGCGCAGATACCTGGGGACCGCTGGCGCTGATGCGCCCTGAAGTGCTGCCTGTGCTGCTGCTGTTTCTTCAATTGGGCCTAGCTCACTGGCCAGACCCAACATGAGCCGCAGGTAAGGCCTGGCGTTGAAAGCACCTGCCTTGTCTTCTGCATCCCTCCTGAGCAGACACACTGTCATGGCCAGCATGCGGTTCAGGAAGGCCTCACCACCCCCATGGCCAGCCACCAGGCACACCATGAGCTTGACTAAGGGATCGACTGCTAGGAAGCTGAGAGGCCCTGGTGCCTGTGTGCCATCAGGCCTGGTTGCGGGGGTCTCACTCTGCAGGCAATGGTTCACCGCAAGCTCAACCAGGATGCGCAACATGCGGTCTGTCACATCATCCATACCCAAGAGACCCGCAGCCCGCAGCTGCTGCACAAAAGCAGCATGCATCTGCTCCTCTGGATTGGCCATGGCTCTGCGTGCAAAGTCCTCAAACAGCTGAGCGACCTGCTGGTGGAAACCAGGTGGGTCCAACTTATCCTTCAGGCCTGGTACATCTGGTAGGCCTGCGCGGCCAGCTGCACGCTGCCTGCTGCTCTGCCGTGCTGCGCTGAGCAGCTGCAGAATGCCCTCATTGTTGCCTGCTGCTGCTGACAACTTGGCCAGGAGGTCCAAGGACAGCGACACATCTGCGTAACCTGCCAGCCCATCCTTCACGCAGCGTGCTAGCAGCACTGCAAAGTCTCCCAGCGGCTGCGTGCGCGTCTGCAGCAGCAGCTTGGCAAGGTAGTTGTCCACCTCAGGCAGCAGCAGCAGCCCCTTGCGAATCAGGGCTTCTGCCACATCTCTGTTGAACTTGGCCTCGCTGTTGAAGGCCATCCAGAAGCTGGTAAGCTCTGTGCTGATCCTGCGACCCCCTGGTGACTCCAGGCCACCCATTGCTGCTACACACAAGCCCAGAGCTTCTGCATGCAACCCTGCATGGACCTTGTTGAGATACTCCCAAGTCCTGCGGATGATGCGCTTGGCGCAGAAGAGTGTGACATCTCCTGAGCCCAGCATATCCTTGAACTGCTGCAGGACTGCTGCTAGCTCTGTGCTGCTCGACTCGAAGGTTGCATTGGGATCACGCTGCAGTGCTGATGTTGTTGCGCTGTCTGCTGCTGCTGTCCAGGTCATGAGACCCTCAATGAGGGCTGCACCATGCAGTGCCCCCTCAGGAAGACGATTCTCAGGCTTATCTGGGACTGCAGTTGCAGCACCATCCATGCCAGCCTGCAAATTTGCGATGCAGACAGTCAGCAGGCAAAGGGGTCAGGCAGGTCACTTGCTGTTGACCGACAAGTTTGAACCAGTCTACATGTGTTGTCTTGACAATACAAACTACCAGATGGATCAGCAGAATGCATGGATTCCACTCATGTAGCAGCGGTTCAGAGGCCAGTCACCACTTGTTGACGGGGAAAGGGCCTCACCTGTAGCGGACTGGCTGGTGCTCCGCCTTCGCCACCAGTATAACCACGTGGCAACGGGTGTACACCCCGTGGCAGCCTGCCATAGTCCTCATACACCCGTTGCTGAGCAGGATTGCCAGGCTTGGGCTTCAAGCTCTCAGGTAGAGCGGATGGGAAAGGCCCTGCTGCCTGCTGCTGCAGCAAGCTGCGCTGGTAGAAATCCACCCCGCGCTGCCGTGATGCTGCGCGCGTCTCATAGGCTGTTGCTAATGACTTGTCAATGTCACGGACAGCTTTGTCAGTGGCTGCACGCTCAATGATGGTGCACCCAAGGTCCAAGTTGTCATTCACCAGCAACTGCGAGTGTACATGAAGTCAATGTTTCAGACCCAGATTACTGTGGAAGAGATAAGGACGTTCTCTGTGTTGCTTTGAGATGCCCAGAATGTGATACTGCTGTTGTACTGCGAGCGACTTGCATGCATTGATGCGGTACACTTCCATGCTTTTGCATGCACAGGACGGTGGCAGCTTGACTGGCAGCAGGTTTACTGCTGTTTGCTACAGGACTCAGCACTCACCAGGACTGCCTGGTCCAAGGTTGCTGGGTCCACAGATGGCTGCAGCATCTGCCTCAGCTGATTGCTGAGGCTGACCCTGAGTGGTTCCTTGCAAGTCACCAGCGCCAAGCTGCCTGCCAGGCTGGACACCATCAAGTGTGCAGCAGCACGCATCCTACTCTCATCAGGATCATTGGCATAGTCCTTGGTAACCAGCTCATAGGTGGTCATGCAGGCAATGGTCACACTGCGCTCCACCACAGGTGTGATGATCTCACACATGGCTCTGTCAACCGCAACAGGCACAAGCCGCTTCAGGCCCAGCCGCTCTGCCAGCACACCAAGCTGTGGACTGATCTGGACATAGGTGTGCAGCTTAGTCAACAGCCCTGGCTCACCAGCAGCGGCTGAGGCAGCAGCCGCAGCAGCAGCACCGCCAGCGCCTGCCATGGGTGAAGCTGCTGCACCAGCAGCTGGAGCAGGAGAGGCTCCAGCAGTACCTGGTGCTGCTGCTGCCTGCGCTGCTCCTGGGGCAGCACCTGCACCTGCCGCAGCCTTTGCTGCTTCTGGAGTACCTGCCGCTGCCGCTGCGCCTGCTGGGGGCGGTGTGCCTGGGGAAGCTGCTGCTGCTCCAGCTGCTGTGGCTGCTGCTGCTCCTGCTGCTGCACCAGCTGCACTTGCCGGTGGAGGAGTGAGCGATGGAGGGGCTCCAGGTGGCACCAGGGGTGCGTTCAATACTGCTCCTGTTGGCGCCTTGGCTTCTGGGAGAGCTGAAAAGTCTGGGTTGTGCAGCTGCAGGCGGGGCAGATCCCTCAGGCTGGTGCTTGGGCACACATCAGCTAAGCTGACCTCAAAGGTCTTGAATGTCATCTCAATTACGAAGCTGATGTTGAGCTTGAGCCGAGGCATGCTGTGGATTTCGGCCATCAGAGACAAGATGCCAGCAATCATAGGGTTGCTGGACTTGAACACCTGTGGGTGGAACAAGATGAAAAAAGTTATTGTTTGGCAAAGCTCGATCTCGACCTGGCTACTGGAAGCATATGGTAGCAGGTGAAATTTCTGAGCTGTTGATAAGCAATATCCTAGCACTGAATACGAGAAGTTTGTGATGTCTCGCAGCAGTTCATGAACCAAGCAGCAAGCTGATGCAATGTCTCGCTGCCACTGCTGCACAAAATCCTGTTGGCACTTCTTCTCGTACACTTCAGCGCCACAGCAACACCTGTGCCGTTGACACTCACCTTTGAGTCCTTGCAGCCACTGAGCACCTTCTCCACAAACGGCAGCACAGCAATCATGCGGCCGCGTGTGTAGGCATCTGCAACCAGCTGTTTGAGGTCCATATCTTTGGCCAGCACTGGCTTGTTGCGGGCAAAGGTGAGCAGGCCCAGCCAAGTGCCCAGCTGCTTGATGAGCGTGCGCTCATTGGTCTGAGTGATGGCACGGTCAGACTCAAGAAGTGCTCTGAGGAAAACAAGATACCAGGCAGGCAGGCAGACAGTCAGCAAGTATGCAGGAAGTACACACGCGCTTGCAAGCCACATTTGATTACAGCACATGCCTCTTAAGTGTCGATAACAACGGATGGCCGCAAGCTGCAGCATGCAGTTGTGACATTTAGTGCATGTGCTCCAGGAGATACCGCACGCGCATCAGCCTGCAGCTGTCACAAATCCCACCTGCAGTAGTAGTAGGTTGTGCTCAGCACTGTTTTGGCCAGGTCCTTGCTGCCAAGAGCATCCAGCAAGGCGATGTATGTCCTGTGATGGTTAGGCTCCTGCGCACAACATGCCAGGGCCATTTTGATGGTAGGCAGATTGGTGCTGCAGGAAGGACACCAGCTGCAGGCACACATTGCTGGTGCGGCGATTGCACAGTTGCTGGCTATATGCCTACCTACTGTAGCATCTACAATGGTGACTTTCTCTTAACAGTAACTCTGCATTTCTGATGATGACGTCCGCACCCCGCCCAACAAGCGAATATTCGTACCTGTGCAGCTCGCTTGACCACCAGGTAGTTTGCAAACCACTCAATGTACTTGGGTATCACCACAGACCCCAGGTCCTTGCTCTTGCTGGGCACGTTGTCCACTGTGATATTGTTCATCAGGAAGCTGACCTTGTCAGTCAAAGCATCATTGGGATGAGCTGTCTCGCTGCGCTTGCGCTCTGCTACATCAAGTGTCTCATTGTTGAGCGTCATGTTCAGCGTCATGCGCTCAAACTGTGTTGGCTTGTCATTAAGTGCCATGCTGGCTGCTGCCTGTGCCACATTGGCGTTGCTGAGGATCTCTCGCAGGTTGTCCCCGGTGTCAAGGCTGCCGCCAGCACTACCACCAAGAGCCTTGACCATGCTGACTGCAGTGCTCTTGCCGACTGCAGGACCACCCGCAGCAGCAGTTGGCCCATTGGCCAACTTACTGCGGTCTTTTCCACTGCCAGTCGGCTGCTCTGGGAGATTCTTGGCACTGCTGGTAATGCCGTTGGGCACACTGCTGACCGCTGCTGGCTCTTTGGTGTCTACTGCAGCTGCCTCTGCTGCTTCTGCAGGGCCAGATGCCTTGCTGCTTGCTGCCCCTGTCAGGTCACTGCTGTCTCCAGATGCTGCTGCAGCTGCACTGCCCTCCCCACCAGCCCGCACAATTTTTTCCATGTATGAGCACAGCGCTGGATCCACCGGCTTCAGGTGTCCAATTGCCAAAGCTCGCTCGCAAAACTTGGGCCATAGGTGCAGTTCTGACTTGAACTGGCTGATTGCGCCCAGGCCAAACCTGAACATCTTGCTGTTGGGGGGCTGAGCCAGCGCTTGCAGCACATGCCGCAGGGCCATGCCGAGTGTGATGTTGGTGAGCAGCTGATGGTGCAGCAGAGCACCAAAAAGCGCTGCTGTGGTGTCCAGCTCAGGGTCAGGGTAGTTGGGAAAGAAGCGGTACTCATCAAATAGGTTGTGCACCATGCATGCAAACACGACCTGAAACAGCAGCACAGCCAGGAGCGTACAACAGTCCATCATCAACTGCCATGCAGCTTTTGCATGAGAAATTGTGTTGCCAGGTCAGGTGGCTTCAAACATGGTGTCAGTGTGACGGACCACCCGGCCAACAGGTGTGGGTGAACAGCTGCAGGTGCCAGCTGGGATTCCTCAAAGGAAGGCTGCCGTTGACATGCTCATGACTGAGGCAGCGATGACTGATGATGCACCAGAACAAGAAACATAGCGAACATGCCAAACCCACAACAGCTTACCTGCTGATGGGAGTTGCCAGCCTTGAATGCTTTCAGCTGAGCAACCAGCTCCTCCACTGGCTGCCTCTCATGATACAGTTTCTGAAAGTAGCTGTTTGCTTCCAGCTCAATAGCCTCAGGAAACGCCCCACCCACAGCTGCCAAACCACTGTCTGCAGCACCAACACCCAGTGAGCTTGCTGCTGCTGCTGACAAAGCTGCTTCAGCTGCTGGGAATGCCTTCTTGGCCAGCTCTAAGGCCCGCACAAGCTGAGCTGCAAGGCCAGGCACCACGCTTGCCCCTGCTGTGTACAAGCCTCTTAGGAAGGTGGTGGTCGTCTCTGCTGACAAGGATGAAACACCCTGCTGGCCAGCCCCAGCTGCTGGACCACCCCTGGCGCCCGGAGGTGCAACAACCAGCCGGCCATCTGCCAACCCTGCCAGTTGCACTTCTAAGAAATTCAAGGTCGCTGCCATGAACATGCCGCTGTTGGCATCCTTGCTAAGTCTGGCCCCCAGCCATTTGTCTAGGTCTAGCAGCTTACGCTGGGCAGCTAATGCAGCGAGCTCCACTGCCAGGTGAGGGGGTGCAAGGTCCAAAGCAGTCATCAGACCCTTGACCTCCAACACCGCCTCCAGCAGCTCCCCTGCCCTGCCTGGCCGCTCTGCCAGATACTCTGCCATGCAATTGAGCAGAGCACCTGACTTCTGCTGCCACAGGCGCTGCAGCAGCACATTGCGGCTGCTACTTGCAGCACTCTCAAACAGCAGCGGTGCTGCTATGCTGCCCCAAACATACCTCTCCATGATGCCCCATGTCGCATCATTGGGACCCCGCAGAGCTGCAGTGCATGCTACTAATACCTCTGGACATGCTACTGCAGGTCCACGGCGCAGCAGCTCGACAACAGCAGGAGAAAGCTGTGGATTCTCTGCTAACTGCACCAGGACTGCCAGCAAGTCGAGGCTTGCCCAGGCTTGATTAGGTGTGCCCAGGGGTGACTTCCCTTGTCCCATGCCTTCAAGGGGCTGAATCTTCTTGGTGCTGCGCTCCCAGGTAAGCACATCAGGGGGAGCAGATACGGCCTGTGCTAGCAAGGATAGCTGGCCTGCTGCATTGCTCCACAGCCTGCCTGCCATGGCTGCCAGTGGAAAAGGCTCGCTGGTGGCTCTTCGCCAAGCTGACATCAAAATGCTGAAGCCTGCTGCGTCTGGGATGTTGAAGCCTTCATAGTCCAGGCAGTCTGCTACCTTTGGCCACTTGATGTGGGGCGCTGCAGCCTTGATGCCATCCATGACCACACCCACATTCCAGCTGCTGGCGTTGCTGCTGTTGGCACTACTGCTGCCGCTGATTGTCAGTACTGCACGCATAGCCTCTGCTAGGCCTAGCGCATCTGGCTCCAGGCCCTTGTGAGTTGCTGCTAGCAGCCCAAGGACCTCTGCAACCGCCTGCTCGTCCAACCTGCCTTGGTACTGCTGCAGGAGCGCCTTGTACCCATCAAGGCTGGAGCTGCAGGAGTACCCCAACTCGCGCATGACTCCAGCCAATTTATGTTTTGCAGCCAGAGGCGGCCCCAGGTTGCCTGGAGCCGCCCCGGCACCGCTACCTCGTGACGGAGGCAGCTTGTCCACTGCTGCTGTTGTTGCGCTGCTGCGGATCAGCAGCGCTACAAGACGACGCGCCTCTGCTGTGTTGTCCCGGCTGCCAGTTCTTGGGGATTCAAGGACCGCAGCGGCAGCTGCAGCATTCTGCAGCCTGTGAGGCTCACTGGCAGTAGGCAACAGCTGCTGGGCTGCACCGACTGGAGCCACTGGGCACCCAAGTCGACAGCCTGTGCAAACGCTGCCTTACTGGAGAATTTACGCTGCAAAACAAGCGCAAACTGGGCATTATAACGCGGCATGATGCGCAGCGACAACAATCAGTTACATGCCTCTGCCTCTAGGTGGTTACAGGCATCACCCACTGTGCAGTAGGCAGGCTAGACATGTTATGGCTGCAATATTACAAGATATATAACCAACCTGTCCGTATCCGACGCTCAGCGGCCTTTCTTGGTGCCTTGCCTGGCTGCAAACGTGGACTGCAAGCAGCGATCAGGGTGATGAACAATGCTATGCGGGATAGCAAGCGCCAATATGATGCACACCAGCAACACACCAACCTCGGTTTTCAATAGCAAAGAGAACCTTCGTTCTACAGGCCTACAGAGTTGGGCCTGTTCGGGAAGCCTGCCTGCCCTCAGCAGTGTGTATCAAACCCTGTAATGATGCACCTGGACCGTCTCTGCCAAGGCTGCGGAAACATCAGGGCATGCGTCAGTCCGTGCAGCTTGAGCGCATCAGTGTCTGGGCCCAGCAGGTACTTGCCTGCCTACCACCTCCATGAATACTTGCCACCTGATCAGATCGTTACTTCTAGAATGGTGACTGGGAGCGCCTTGATTGGACAGTGGAAATGCTGAGTTGCTAAACCCATTGATAAGCCCGTTGGTTTGTTTCGCGTACTTCAGAGCAATGGCAGCCAGAGTTTAATCACTTGTCGGCGGTACAGTGTAAAACTGCAGCTGACGTTGCTGTCCTCCGTTGGCTACAACTCCGTGGACAAAGGATTGCCATCGGACGGTGTCCTTTTGAGACACCCGTCCGTCCGCTCAAAAATGCACACAGTATCCAAGCATGGCACACAATAGAACACGTGAATCTGGTGGGTATGCCTCAGCGCTGCTGGCAGGCTCCCCTGCTGTACTGCTGGTGCGACTGCTGCTGACTTACCACAGCTTTGGGCCCTGACTCCCGATGTGGCAATTCAAGCTGCCAACAGCTGCTCTGTAGGCGGAATGCAGCAGTTCATGTCCTTGTAGCCATGTATGTAGCCTTACATTCAGGCATAACCAACGCAGACAGCATCTGAAGGCCTTGCCATACAGCACCACTTTCTACAGGTTAATAAGCAGTCATCGCACACAGCAGTACAGGCCAACCCTGAATGCCAAGATACCGAAGCTGCTTAGAGATTTTCTTTCTGGGTTATAGCACCATTACACTTGATATATGTGCCCTGCTGGCCCAACTGCCCTCCAACCTGCCCCCTCTCTTCACACATATCACACCCAGGTGGCGCCCCAACAGATGTCGGCGCATTCGCCATTGCATATCAACATGTTTCATGTCTCTGTCTTTCAGGCTGGGGCTTAGCAGCACAAGCATCCGGGGATGGCCGGCCCCTCGCATGTCAATTTGTCTGCCAGCTAATTGAATGTTGCATGGCTCTCTCTCTCTCTTTTACTTGCATGTATTTTGAACTGTTCAAACCATTGACAACTCATGAACAATAACAAGCTGTGATTTATGCTGCATCGCATGGCAATATGCCCATATGCTTGCGCACAGTGCTCAAATTCTTTTGCAGTGCAGTCGGTTCATTTGAAGAGCAACGCAGTACTGCACGAGCACTGGACTAATCCTGTTGTTGACTGCATGTCACACACCTGACTGTCAGCGTGTACTTCGATGTTGTAGCTGTTCTGATTATGCTGAAACTGCCAGGTAATATGGCAGCACCATCTCGCTGCCTGATGCACGTGTCATGTGAATGTTTGGCACGTTCACAAGACTCTTAATTAACTTTAATGGTGACTTGCTGTATTATATGTGAGAGTCCTCGTACTACGAGTAGTACATAACATCACTTGGGTTTGCCACGACGCAGCTTGTTGCTGCCTCGAGGAGGATCTCCTAGGAGGCCTCTAGCAGTGTGCCTGCACTGTGCCCATCCACCTCAGAAGGCCGCATGCATGCAAGGCAAATTTGATCTGATTATGAACATACATTAGCAACTACTACTAGTAGTTGCTGGTGTCTGTTCATAATCAGACTAAGTTTGCCTGGGTGTGTAATACACTTGCCTTGGTCTCGCCGTTGGACCGCTATGTGCTGTAATTTCTGTTTTTGCCCCCATGAGCCATTAGTTGGCTCCTTACGGGTGGAAACCCTTGAGGTAACTTGTAGTAGTAGTAGTAGTAGTAGTAGTAGTAATGCTGTATTCACTGCTGCCATCTACCATCACGCAAGTGTGATGGTATTTTTGGGACATTATCTGGGAAACTTCCCTCAATCTCAGTACCGCAAGCCTTGCTTAAGAACCTTGAAAACTTTTCAAGGGAGGCTCCCTTGCCTCAGCTGTGTCAGCTGCCTGGCGCACAGTGCTGTAGGTGGGCTGCCACCAGGCCTTCTCGCTGATCATCAGCAAGTAGTACACACCTCACGCTGATCCACACAGTGCATCATGAAGGATGATACTTCTGATCTCATGAGACAGAGCTCTCAACAAGTGCAGCAAACTACTGATGGACACGGCAGCCGCTGCATAGTTGAGTGGCTGCGAGCATTAGTTGAACTGATGATGCTTGATGATCAATGCAGCTTGCGCATATATGCCAGCCCCAAGTGCTCAGCATCGCAGTCCCCAGCCATCCCTGTACTGATGTCAGTGCTGTCGCATGCTACTGCAATCCTCAATTGTCCTCAAGAAGCAGATTCTTGCCACTGGCAGCGGCTGCACTGCAGGCTGGCAGCCTGACTGGGTCAATGTCAGGCAGGGCCAACGTTGCAAATGTCCCGGACATTGCGGCAAGCTTGAGATTCTCAAGCTGTGACAATCGCTCATTTAACAGTCAGCAGCTGACCCGCAAGGGGGAAGCCACCCAGACATGATGATGTTCCACGTTTGTGCTGCTGCCCGGGCCTCAGAGTCCTCCTACTGGGTGTAGTACACACTGTGGCTATTGGCAATATCACCTGCAAAACTTTTGAAGAGTAGAAAAACTGTGAGAAGAGAGGGGTGGTTCATGCACTGCAGGTATATGGCAATGCAGACAAGAAAATATCATGCTGTCTTAAGGGCCGCCACCCCAATATGCCACCCCAAGATGCCATCTCAGTGACTCCAAACCCTCTATCTTCAACCATCGAACACAAGTTCTGTACTGAGTACAGAACTTATAACTGTGACAGTTGTAAGTTACACAAATAAGTTACAAAACACCACTGCTGATCAGTTAAATACCGTTGCAAGGCGCTTGGGTGGTGGCCTAGCTTGCTGGCCCTCCCACTCCAGCTAAAGTATGCTCAGCATACTCAGCGAGCACTGAGCGCCATAATGTCTGGCACGTGCACGGTGCTGTCACAGCATTGGCAGTTTGTAGTGACCTGCGACGTTCTGCACGCAGCATAGACACCCCGAGTCGGCCATAGTTGAGGACAAGCATTGAAGACATCAGTATGGACAGGATGCAATGAAGGTGTATTCATAACCATTTTTACTGATGTGGCACATGGCAGCTGGTAGCTGCACCGCTGAACCAGGCAGCACAGTGCAACATTCATGGATCTTCGCTGTTGCCCCGGTTCTCAAAGCACTGTTTTGTTGCTTGGTTTTGCATCCGAACTTCACATGACGCAGGTACAGAGTCAACGAGCTGGTGACGGACTGGATTCAAATGGTACCCTGCCTGAACCTCAAAGAGTGCCAGCAGATGAGTGCCATTGCAGTTGAGCATGTACAGCGGGGTCTTTTGCTGTCATGACACCAAATCTTCATATCATGAAGATCTCACAGCAAGACTCGCCATCTCGGCATGTAGCGTAGATCAATACCGTATCCTATTGCCAGACCCCCGTAGCGCATCCTGAAGACCGTGCAGACAGAGTATGGGATATATAGAGCTGCCTGATGGTCCTCCACCCGCGGGTGGCAGGATGTCCGCTTCCCTTGTGCTAGAACGGCATGAGTTGATGGAGACCATCGACCTGCTCAAAGCAGCCCTTGCAGAATATACACATGGAATGGCCAACGGACAGCTGGAAAACCTTCAGTTGGGTAGAAGTGCATCGCAAGCAGCCCCTGCAGGCCCACTCGCTGCAACAGCATCATCATCGGTTGCAACTCCACCAGTCCTTGTGCCATCCCCCAAGTAAGCGCTTACCGCTGGCGAAACAGTGTTTCCGGGGGTGTTGCCAAATCAGCAACTGCAAGTGAATGCATCAGCTGCAGCAATGGTCATCAAACAAGTTACTGTGTGCCTTGTTCCCTGCTGACATGTCTAACTTCCGACTGGGATCAAACCCCATTGAGTGACTTGGAGCTCTGTGATGCTGAAGTAATCTCCTGTACTTGGCTACAGTGTTGTACCTGGCTTGCAACCGCAGCCAGTCCAGCAGCAGCAGCAGCAGCAGCTCTTCCCACAACATAATCAGCAACAGCTGCAGCTGCAGACTCAGGTAGCATCCCTGCAGCAGCAAACGTCGCAGCTGCACCTGCAGCAGCCACAACCACAGGTGCAGCCACATGCAATGCCACATCCAGTGCCAATGCCACAGCCACAAGTAATGCAGCAACGTCCGCCCACAAGCCAACAGCCTCAGCCACAGGTGCAGCAGCAGCAGCAGCCAGTGTATGCGCCCGTGACAGCAGCACAACCCCCACCACGGCCAGCTAGACCAGCAGCATCAGATGCTTGGAGCTCCAGTACAGCAGCACCAGCACCAGCAGCTGCAGCTCCTGCAGCTTCTACTCGCTGGCAGATGGTGTTCACCTCAGATCCTGAAGACCATTCCAGAACTTCTGTGTCGGCTATGGCATATGCGCCAACATTGCCTGGACTTCCAGGTGGTGACGGCCACGCTGGGTGGCTTGTATCTGCCAGCAAGGGGGTGCTGAATCTGTGGGAAACCAACAGAGCTGCTTCTGGCGAGGAATTGGCGTTGCTGGTATGCTCTGACTGTGCATAGTGACAGATCCATTGTTGACGCTGCAGCATTCAAGACACGTGCTTACGCGTACGCCGTTGCAGGTTGCATCGTTAGTGGTTGATTTGGAAATCTGGCGATTTACCCGACCATTATACAACAACAGCACGCTGACAGATGTGCTCCATGCCTTGTCCATGAGCTATCATATTCGAAACACTGTCTTCATGACAGGTATCTGTGCTGACAGAAAACATGAGCACACACTGTAGCTTGCAGGAAGCACTCAGTGTCTGCTGTCTTTTGCACGCCTTTTTTCCCCTGCAGTGCATGCACCAACAGGCCGTAGACATCCATGTCACTAAGTTAGTGCTTGAGCCGGCCACCAAGCTCTGCTTTGGCGCAGCACTGGGGACAGGGACTGCTGCAGAGTGCATCAGCGTGCACAGCTTGGACCCAGAGGTACGCTGTTGTACAGTGGTTGAGGTTATAAAGTCAGGCAGTGTCAGATTCTGCCAAACTACCCCACATTGCATTGCTTTCTGGCAGCATTAGCTAGTGCAACAGCAACATTGAAGTCACTGCAGTGCATCAGTCTTGGCCACTTTGTGCAGGAATACCTGCCACCTCATTCTGGCACCTTGATAAAGATCAACTTGCCAAAAACCAACAGCTGCTGCTGCTGTGAGCAGTTGTCATTGCGGCTGCTGCTAATGTTGTGTGTGCTCTCAGAGTCTGCTGGCAAGCCGCTACAAGTTTGCCCCTCCCGGCAACAGAGCCCAGGCACAACAGAGACTCATGCAACAGGTACCCATCTGCTCAACCCTCACAAGTGTGCCAACTGGTTGATCAATTGTGTGTGTGTTGTCGGGGCGTCAATCCGCTGGCATAGTGTGGGCAAAACTCAGTGTGTCTGACACATGCTGTCAGCGGCTTCTCGCGCCCCCGCAAGAAGCCGCTGCAAGGCTTTTACAGCGTGTGCATTCCGTCTGCTGTTGGCTGTTGCCAAACAAGGTCTGTCTGTCACGGCCGATGTCATGCACAGAGACTCTGCAGCAGACCTGCATTGTTGCTTGCTTTCGTGGAAGTGCCCTATGCTTTTCTATCAGCTTGTGGAGCTCAAGTCTGAGTGGTTGCCACAGGAACAAAGTCCTGCATCCTGACCATCATCTGTTTACAGACAGCCCAAGTGACTAGGTGATGATATGCATTACATGCTGAGTGCACTATTTGTGGAGATCAGCAACCAGCAGTGCTGCCGCCTCTTCCATAGATCCCAAACACATCTCCACCACCAGCTGCACTGTGCTGCAGGTGGATTCTCTTCACAACATGATACCTGGCCTGAGGAACCACATTGTGGCATCATACGGCGAGCGCCTGCTGGTGTTCAAAACAAAGCCAGAAAACACTCCAGAAAAGGAACGCTCCAATCCTGCCAAGTACACACGCACTGGCAGCATGCTGCACGATCCTGAGTTCCACTTTGTGGCACATCATGGTAGTGTTATAACAGCGTTACATCGATCACCCTTAGAGGGCAGCTGCACACTGGTTACTGGAGCTCAAGATGGCAAGATACACCTGTGAGCAGTGTGCACAGGAACAGAGTGATACATCAATGCCTGGGATAGCGCTCAGTCACTTGCAGAGTGTGTTGACCGTGCATGATATGCCGAATCAGTCCTGACACATGATAACTTGGAGTGCATGAAAGATTCCGTTTGTTCTGTTGCCACATGATGATCAAATGATGTACGTACAAATGTGCATTTGCTGCTTTTGAGCAGTGAAGACTGAGTGTGTATTGTCGTGTGCAGGTGGGACCTCAAGGCCCCTCCAAAGCAACCCATTGCACAGATGATCCGCCACACAAAGAATGTGACGGGACTCAGCCTCGTCAGTGATGACAGACTGGCCAGCAGCAGCATGGATGGTACTGTGCTGCTCTGGGATCTCAGGAGCCCCAGGTCCCCGCTGTACAAGACGACAGCACCTGGTGCAGCAGCAGTTTTGAAGATTGCAGCAGGGCCTTGGGGGGATGTGCTTGCAGTGTCCACAGCAAAGGGCTTGCATTGTCTGGAGCTATTTGAATTTGAGGCGCCGATGACAAACATTGCAGCCTACCCACTGCAGAGGCCCTTCACAGAGATAATGTTCAACACAAAAACGCATGATCTGTATGCTGGGTGCAGTGATGGTGCCATTCAGGTGTTCTCCAGGCAGTTATGACCAGGCTCTCCTGCAAGCCAGTAGTGTGTGCATAGCACTGAGATCCTGCAGTGTGCAGAGCTGCATGCAGTCTGGCAGCGGTATGTTGAATGTGCTATATGAATCTAGTGCATTTTAAGGCAACCTGAGGCTGCACCTGCTTGTTGCTTTGCCATGGACCCCAGTGGGGGTGGCAGCCCCGATGGCAGTGCCTCATGTTGGAATAGATGCTGCTGCTTGATGATGTGGTGTATTCTGGGTTCTGCAGGCGTAGAGCATGCTCTGCTGACATAGTGTGCATCAAGGAGTAAAGGTTAAATGTGCACTTTGAATCATTCATAGCCTACACATTTCAGGCAACAGCATCTGTCCGACATAAACAGCACAGTCGCTTCCTGTCTGGTTGCAGCAGCCAATGTCTGCCTTGCTGCTGTGGTCGTGATTTTTTGTGTGGCCGCGACAGGCTTGAGACAGGCTATATCCTGCCCCATGGGGCACCCTCCAAAGATGTGTGAAGCTGTTGTGTAGTGTACCTTCAGCTGCTGTTGTGCCCTTGTCAAGCAGAGGGTTGCCAAGTTACCTGTTACTGTGAAAGGAAAAGACTGTGAAATGCCATCAGTCAGAGGGTCTGATCATCAGACATGATGTGTGGTGCGGGCTAGCTATTTGATCATAGCTCAAGTTTCATCGAGTCCTGACCAGTCTTGTCTATATACAGCAATCACAGCACTGCACCCCAGCAGGCCTACTACTTGGTGGGGATACTAGCAGTGCAGTGCACGTCTGCCACAGCTCATCTTCTATGTGGGCCCTACAAAACTCGTACCAGTAAGCAATGGTGCTTTAACGTTGAGTTCAACTGATCTCACTTGAGCACAGTCTGTCTGCATTCCTGTCACCAAGATTGAATACGCAAGTACGATGTATTAATCTGCCAGACATGGCATATACAAGACTCTGTGCCCAATGAGCCACCAACAAGACTTTTGCTGAGTGCGCCACTAGTCACTGGTGGTGGGGGCCCCGGGGCCCGTGCCACGGTGCAGTGCATGCAGTGCAAGTGGCGCCGTCGGACAGACTGCACACATCGCTGGGATTCGAAACTATATTATTTGTCAAAGTCCTTTCCAGCATTCTGTAGGCGAAATCAGCTGGCTGCAACGACGCGTTGTGAAAGCACCGTCGGCGTCCAACGTTGCAGCTGCAGGAGTGAGCTCGTCACTCTTACATTGTCGGTACGTGAGGCGGCAGGGCCGCCTTCACGCACTTTGATCGGGACACTCATCACCATACATCATACACAATACAACATGATTATCATCATAAGATAGCTCACGCTCAACCGCCAGCGATTCTGTGATCGCAGCGATCGCTTACGAGGCTAACTCGCACAAACGTTTCATGCACAGCTGAATCCTTCACCTTTGGAGATGATGACCATAAAGACAACTGTCACGGCGTTGTGCACCGTGTTTCTGGTGGGTTCTGGGCTGCAGTGCAAAGGAGCAGCGCTGGCAAGCACAGCTTGCACAACTGTTTGCCGCAATATACATATTGCGCATATTACACGGCAGATGCGTTTGGCTACTCGGCAGTACCTTTGTTTTCAAAAAGACGACACACATTGTCTAGCAGAAGCTGCATGCATATGACAGGTTTCAGGGGGCATAGCTACAGCTATGCTGCTCCCATGCATATTACCCTTGCTGATTATACAGGAACACACACATCCCATGTGAGAAGTCCAAATTGTGATGCTGGCATCATGTACCTGCCAGTTAACCCACAGGTGTGGTGCAGTGCCACTGAAAGTTGTCCAGAGCCTTTGGACAGAGTCTGCCTCCACTGCACCAATCCAGGTTCAATGAACACCTGTTGGTTGCTGCATGTCTGTTACTGCAGGCTGATTCCGTCAGCAAGTGCCTGGCACAACCATCCCAAGCAGCTGCTTCTGCAGCAGCAAATGCAGTGGAACCCCTAGGTGCAACCTGGTTCATGCAGCCATTTGAGCAGTGTGGGGGCACGGGGGGCGTCTGCAGTGCAGCAGCTTCTGCTGGTATCCACACATGCGCTGATCAGCAGTACCCTGGGACTATTTGCCCCATGGCTTACACATGCCAGCGGCAATCAGAGGCTTTCTGGCAATGTCTGCCAGCACAGCTACGACCCGCAGCAGTCAGTGCAAATGCAACAGCTGGAGGCAAAAATCGAACAGCAACAAGAGCTGGCAGCAGCATTGATGATGCCTACAAGCCAGCACATATTGAGAATGCAGGATTTCGGAGGTACAACATCACCGTCTGGCCATACTGCGCTCCTTTGGAGTATGCCATTGCATCAAGGTGTGTACCAGCCAATCGCACTGGTTACAGGGGTGGTGGGTCAGTGTCAGGGGGATCATCAACAGGATCTGCAAGGCCGTACGATCTGTGGTGTGTGTGGATGACGCTTGTGATTGTAGCAGTCATTGGACTCGTGTCTACTGCATTGCTGTAGCATTACTGGCCTTACACGGCCGGCAGCAGTGTATAACACTCAGCGGCTGCATGTGTGGGGAGCCTGTGCCATGCAATGCATTACCACATAGTGCTGGTGGCCCATCAAAATAGTATTGCAAACTTCTGCGGCAGTTAGTCACTGAACACTCTCAGGGCTAGCCTAGCTGGCGGCGCCGGTGTTATGATCAGATATGACTGCATCTACAGGTAGAGGTAGAGCCATGATGGCTGTGATATTAGGATTACTATTCAGTAAACTGCTATCCACTGTTGGAGAGCTGGTTGAAGTCACTAAGTGTTTCGATCACTGGCCAGTGGCCATTGGGGCCGCCCTGGCTGCAACAGTTGAAAAATGAGTTTGAAAAATCGGATGTAGGATTCAAGGATCTGATGCACCTGTGTCATTGCAGTACTGCTGCATCAGAAGTTTTATCTTAGGCTGATGGGGGGCCTTTCATTTATCTGATGAGCATCATGTGCCTGCCGCATGCACAGTCAGACCTACTAGCGTATGTATACATATGGTCTATGGCACACTCATTATAGCTAGTAGCATGCTGCATATGCACTATGTCGGCGACGTTAGTGTTGGCGGTTATTCAGGCGATAAAAACAAATTTGTTTCTGGCAAGTACCTATGTCATGACACAGGCTGTATACATAGCCTCACTGGCTGTTCGAGCTTGCCATTGTCCTACACTCCCTTGCCAGCTCTTTCTTTCTGTAGTGTACCGTACAGTGACTCAAGAGTCTGTAACTCATTGACTGCCTTTGGATCTGATGGGCTGATTTTCAATATTATATCGCACATATTAGCTGACATGACAAGGTCTTCCACTATGGTGCAGATGGCCACTGCATGAGCGATTCTTGGTGGCCATATATGTTATATGATTTTACTGCCTCAGGGGTCGTAATTCTTAGTACCAGTACTAGCTTTGGTTGCCTCTTTCACATATATAAGAATACTAAGCCTTACGGTCCACACTGAGCAACAGAACATACATGTATCGTCCCTTGTCGACTTTGCGTGTTTCTTATTGCACATGAAAATGCCTACAAACAATGTGGAGGACCTTTGTAAGCTGCTGTGAACCGTTTGCAATCCAGTTGAATCGCACAATGGCCTGGCTGGACTCCAGGGACGCAATGGCATCCTGCGCACTGCAGAAGTCCGCGATGGATACGCGTATCGCCAAACCTGTTTTAACTGTCAGCAGTCCCACCTGTGGCACCTTGTCGCCCTGGTTCCACCTCTCCAGGTTGGGTGTGTCGGCAGCACTTGGAGAGATCGCCTCATTGGCGGTCAGAGCGGCACTGGAAGCAGGTGGTGTGATTGCCCGTGGCCAACAAGCAACCAGCTCCACGGTTGTCAGCCCTGTGCAGCTGCGCCAGACGCAGCTGCATTGCAGGTAAACAGACAGCAGTGAGCGAGCCTCTGGCAACTATCATTTGATTGATGCTTTTGCTGTCTTATGGCTGTGATCTGCAAAACCTTTGTGGCTTCTAACACAGAAGCTGGAACAGATGTCATGCCTGCATTGTGTAGTGCTGCATGCTCGCCTGTGCCTGTCTCACTTTGCTCAACAATCGCTAACATCATGCTCAATGCTCTGGTTAGGCACAAGTGCAACATCTGCAATCTGAACTCGACAGCAAGGCCCTCAAGACTGCCGAGGCCTCAGCAGGCTGATTTGTCAGCCAAGCTCAATGATCTGGCTCAATTGAAGCAAGAGAAGACCCAGCTGGAGCGCAAGCTGCAGCAGGTGGATGATTCTTTCACTGATACCTTGACACATCTGTCAAGGCGATGGCTCTTGATGGCTTCAAGCATGTGATTGAACAAAGATTTTTGACACAACATATCATCTGCTGATACATTGACAATGTCAGTTGGCCTGGAATCCGCCCTGCTTTATCATCACATGGCCCAATTCACAATATTCTATAATGTCGATCATGCTTGTAGGCCGAGCAGGACACATCCAGCTCTGAGGCTGCAAAGAACCAGCTGAATGGTCTGGAGGAGAGGCTGGCGTCTGTGTCGGCACAACTGTCCACAGCCGAATCAGAGGTACAACCACATCTACCACGTGCTGCGTACTAATAGCTGCCGAGGTCGGTCTGCTTTAGGCCTAGCAGCGACTGCTGAACCCCATCAGCAACCCTGCAAGCCACCTCGGTGCACCAAATCCTTCACAGCAGCGGCTGTGTACAGGCTGGCAGCTACGCTTCTGCTCTGCTGCTGTCTTGCATCAGCTGCATCCGCCTTTCCACGGCGTTGCTCCCTGCTGCTATGGCTGCTTGATGCCCGGATGGCTCCTTGATAGCAGAGCTAGCGCGTTTGCTGCTTGCTGCTGCACATAAACCGGAGTAACACAGGTGTAGGCTGAATCTGCAGTATTGGTTGTTCTGGCAGTGGACCCTGACAACCTCACCAGATGGGGTACAGCACCTGCTGCAATCACAACCGCTGGCTGATGAGCTGCTACTGCTGCCAAGGCGCGGGCAACCTCTTCTTCCGGGTGCATGGCGCCGCCGCTGCTTCTGCCGTCATCACCAGTGCTGCTGTTTGAACGTTCCAAAAGTGCACAAGTTTGTGAATGCCACCTGCAGCTGCTATAGCAGCTTGATGCTTAGGCTGTCCCTCTGCTAATGTGGCCAGTGCACCAGCTGCATCATGCAACAGGTCGTCCAACAGGCTGCTGCCACTGGTGCTGTCTGGTGCAACAGTAGCTGCAACGGCCCCCATCCCAAGACATTTCGGCATATTAACCAGTACCAGTACATAACCATCACCATGCCACAGATGAAAGGTGGCAGCAGTGGTCAGGAACAGCAGGAAAAGGCATTACGTGAAGAAGAACTGCTTGACATCTGCTGCCCCAAAGGGATGCCCACACCCCGGGCACTTCCTATGCCGAGCCTCTAGGTTCTTGTTGATGCATGGCTTACAGAACATGTGCCAGCACTTCGTGATAATGACATCCTTCTGGCGCGTGTGACAGACGTTGCATTTGAGCAGGCGACGCAGAGCATTGATCTCATCCTCCAGCTCTTGTACTGCTTCACTGGTGTTTGCATTCTTTACCATGCGGTCCACCTTGGCTGACAGAATCTGCAGCAGGAAACGGAACGGCAAGGCATGTCATGTGCTGGATAGATCTGTAGCATGTCCTTGCACCAGCACATATGGGAACGGCCTGCAAGGTTAAAAGCTGCGTCGAGCCTGGTCACTGCCAGCAACAAGTTTGACTGCTGTTTGACCAGGTGGCCTCAAAGGCATGTTACAATCCCTTTCCATACAGGTTGTCAGATAGTTGATGGTCAAGCGGCTCATCCCGGGCAAGTGCCTAGAGGCTCCTTGGGACTGAAGCTGCTTGACAAGCACGCACCAAGGTGTACCTGCACTTCAATAACTCTTATGACTCAAGCTGTCCACCGCTTTGCAAACTCACCTTGTTACTGTCTTCCAGTTTCTGCCGCTTTGCGCGCTCCTCTGCTAGTGCTGCTGCATCTTCTTCTGCTGAGCGCTTACGAACAGCTGCTGCTGACCGCTCCTTCTCCAAAAGAACCTCTAGCGCTGCTTTCTCATCTTCGCGTGCTTTGGCGTCCAGTCGGAGCTGGTCCAGGGCGGCAACTTGTGCAACAATCTGCTCACGGGCCTGTTGACATGTTGAGCACAGCAGGAGCACTGGATGGTCAAAGACAGCATGACATAGCGCAGCACAATATGCAGCTTGCAGCTCCTGTGGCATTGTCTGCTCAAGAATCTTATCTGCTGTTATAGGCTGCCACGGTGACGGTACCGGAGGGAGTTGATAGCTCTGCCAACGTTCCAAGGAATCACAAAAGCTTCATGCACCTACCTGCGCCAAGTCCGCACTAACTCTGGTAAAGTCCACATCAGTCGCCTTCTTGAGGTTGCTGAGCTGCTCCAGGTCGTGCTTCACTGTGGCCACCTCAGTCTGCACGGCATGCAGCTGCAGCACAGGCAACAGCAGGAGTAAGATGAGCAGCGCATGGCTCTTTTGCTGCATGAGTCAGCAACGTCACTCTAGCAACAGCTGAGGGTCCGGCCATTAGTCTGCAGGGATGCACTGTCAGTGGGAGCTGCCATTGCAGGTCATTACGAGGTATTGGTCAGGTGCATCAAGGCTCGGGTTTTGCTGAAGAAGATGCTGACATCTTTGTGGGCATGGCTGTAGATCCAAGCTGCATCTACCACCAAACACCTGGTGCAAACATTGCCCTGAGACTGGCATGAACGAAACTACCACACTGCCACAGAAGCTCAGATGCAACCATACCCACCTTGTCAGTGAGCTGCTGTACTGTGTGTTCCACACCTAGCTTCTCTGCCTGTGCAGCTGCCAGTGCGGCATCCCGTTCAGTGAGCTGAGTGAGCAGCGTGGCATTCTGTTGCCGCTGCTCCTCAAAGGCATTGTAGGCCTCATTGATCTCTACATCAGAGCAGTAGGTCAGCAAACATCAGCCACTCAAGTGATCAGGTTTGCCCCTGTATCGGCCCCGGCGGGCACAGCAGATGCTCAAATACCTTTAAGCCGCGTGGCATCAAAGCCCAGCCTCAGGTGTGCCTGCAACTGTGACAATGCATTGACAAGCTGTAAACTGCTGTGCAATACCTTGCGCAAACGCCTCTGACTCTGCCTGCTTCTTGCCCACTTCTGTCTGCAGTCCTGCAACCTGCTCCTGCAGTGCTCTGACCTGGCCCTTCAGCTCAGCAGCACTGGCAGTGGCAACCTCAAGCTCCTGGCGCAAAGATGCCTCTGTTGCACTAGCTGCTGCCAGCTGCTTGTGCAGGACATCATTCTGCAACGCACGACCAGGACGTAGCAAAGAAGACTTCAAAGTCAAGCACAAAAGCGTTTGGCAAAGAGATTTGCTTCCAAAATGAGCAGCAAGTATGACACACGCCAAACAAAACCTTCAAGGTCCACTAGACCAGATGATGCATGCCAGTCTGCTGAATCCACGCGACAGCACAAGATGCCATGCAGGCTGCAGGAGCGTGGGAGGGCAGCAAGTACTGACCTTCAGCCTGTTGTTGAGGTCCTTGACCTGGCCCCTGAGAGCAGCTTCACTGCGTCTGACCTCCACAAGCTCACGGGCATCATTTGTGAAAGTGGTCAACACCTACGGCAACAACAACAACAACAGCAGCAGCAGGGGCGGCAGACAACCTCGTGAACTAGCACCCAGCCCAACCATCAGGCAGAGCTCTCAATGATGCAGGAAAGAACTTACCCTTGCCCAGCAGCGCACCCGCAAGCACCCTGTCAAGTGCTTTGCCACAAGCACCACAGCAGTGCAGCTTCCACTGATCACAGTCAAAACTTGCAGGCCCTCTGTGTTGGCACCACCCACAGCCTGTCAGCAGCCTACCCTTCCCCACTACCACAACCCAGCATCCGATTGACTTGGCTTAGCTCACCTCCACAAAGGCATGCAGGTCATTCAACTGCTCCTTCAGCTCCTCTTCCCGCCCAGACAAGCCAGACAGCTCAGAGGCCTTGGCTGAGAGGCGAGCCTGCAGGACAATACAGACAACCGCACTTGGTTCAGCAACCCCCTTCCCTAAACTGCAGTGCCCTAAACTGCAGTGCACAGAATGCGCAACTGGTGATTTGGTGACACCACCTGTAACAACATTGGCAGCATCAAATCAAGCCAGCGTAGTGATGAGGTATAGGCTGCTGCAAGCTCACCTTAAGTGCAGAGACCAGCTGTTCATTAGCTGACAGCGCAGCTTTGGCACTGGCTGCCTCGTGGCGTGCTGCATCTGCTGCAGCTGAAGCCTCCTGCAACATTTGTACAACATATGGACATTTGCAAGCTGCTATTATAGTTATGCAAGTAACACAAGCGGGTATATGCATACGCAAACCTCAAACACCTGATGCATGGCATTTGTGCAGCAAGTGTATGACATAGATGGCTGAAAGTACCTGACAGATACCACTAGATGGCAAATGCACCGCACGCCAACCTCAATCTAGCATGTCTGTCCACCACAGCTTGCACAGGCAAATTAAAGCATCCGGTACCCCACATGCCCTTCATATTGAGGGCACTCACAGCTGCTTTGCGAGCATGTCCTGCATGCGTGTCAACCTCCTGCTGTAGAGCAGCCACCATAGCTTGCAGTTCAGCAGTAGTCTTCATGTGGCCATAGCGGGCCATCTCCTGCTGGTGGCTGACCTGCAATCACAGTCACAGCAGCAAGATAGACTAACAACCAACTGAAACCTGTTATCATAAGCATTCGCATATATGCAGGTGCTGCAACCATGCACAGTCTGCTATATATGAAGTTGACTGCATACAAGCACAGCCGCAGCTGTACCCCTGCAAATGCATGTCTCTGCTGTGTGGAGCACAAGAGCACTGCTGGAATGACAAGCTGAATGGTTGCTTGACACCACACCTGCAGCTGCTGTTTCTGTGCCAGAAGCTCCACCTGCTTCTGCTGAAGCTCGTCTACTTGTGCTTGCAGGAACCCGACTTTGCTGCGCAGAGCCTTCTCCACCTGACAAAGTCAAAAGGAAGGTGTGCTCAACAGGAGATGCAGCTTTTCAACAGCACCTGAACCACCTCAGCAGGAACGCAAAGGCAACAGTAGCCAGTATTGTGGTTGCAAAGATACACTTTCTGACACATGCATGTGTGATGCTCTGTTTAGTGCCTGGTTACAGCAGCTCGTCCTCTTGCAAGCCTGATAAGCTGCAAGCATACCTCCTCCTTCGACTGCTTAGTCTCAAACTGCCGCCGCAATTCATCATTGTCCCTCTGCAGGGCTGCCAAGGCTTTGCAGCGAGCATCCAACTGTGCTGCTGTCTCTGAAAGCTGTCTCTGCACCAGTCTGAACAGCTCTGACTGCATCACCCAAGCCTCATCACCAACACGATCCTTCATATCAGCCAAGCCCCTGTGACAGGTGAGAGCAGGCAGCCACTGCTGGTGACACAGATGCCTGCAATGGGGAGGCAGCCTGGTCTGGACAGGCATCACAGATCGCGGGGGCATACATCAAGGACACATTCAAGTGCAGACATCAATGCTGTGCACTTCATGCTGCAGCATGCCAGCTTCATGCTTTGATGTCAACTCTTGAACCACTTCCAAAAAAAATGCTCCTCTGGTTGTCTGTGGCGGTAGGCTCCTTTTGGCGTCATGCACAGACCAAACAGTGCAGCGTACACAGCTGAGGTGTGCCAGCACAGGACATACCTCTGCGTTCTGATGTGGGCCTCAGCTTCTGCCTCCCGCTCGGCAGTCCGCTGATCGAGCAGCTCCTGCAGCTGCTCAGCCTGGGCTCGCAGGTCATCAATCACGGCTGCACTGCCATTGTCATCTACCCCCTGTGGTCCAGCAACAGCACTGGAAGTGCCAGGTGCTGCAGCTGCTGCGGCTGCTGCTGCTTCAGGAGCTGTGGCAGATGGCTGAGCAGCCAGGGTTGGCAGCCCTGCGGCGCCTGCTTGCTGTTGCACTGCAGGTTGTTGCTGCTTGAGGCGCTGCAGCTTGCGTTGTGCTGCTGAAAGCTCATACTCCCTGTCTGCTAGCTCGTTCTTGATGCTCTTTAGGTTCTCTGCTGCTTCAAAGGCCTTGTCTTGACACTGCTTGAGCAGAAGGTGGGTACTGCGCTGCAAGGCATGCGCTGCATCCATCTGCTGCTGCAGGCTACCCACTTCGTCCTGCAGTTGCTTGTTCAGTGTTCTGAGGGCCTCGTCGCTTGATGCCTGGCAAAGTGATGCTGCTTCTGCTTGAGCTGCTTGACTTCGCTGTTGTATGATGTCCAACAGGTCAGCCAACGCCTGCATGGATGCTGCTGCACGAGCATGCAGGGCTTTTTCAACTTCTGACAGGTCTTGCTGGTAATCCTGAACATTACGCTTGATCTGCTTCTGTGATGCTGCTTCATCATTGAGCAGCCTGCGCAGATAAGGGTCAAAGTCCTCCCAAGAGTCCGTCTGCTGATCCTCCACTGGCTCCACCTTGTCTTCAACTGGCTGGCCAGTGCATCGCGCGCTGAAGCTGCGCACATCCGCATTCAGCTGGCCCCATATACGATTCACGCAGAGCAATGTGTCTACGTACTGCTTTTTTTCCTCTTCATGTTTGCTGACACTGCCCTCCAGTGATGTCAGCTGCTGCTTGAGGTTTGCCAGCTGCTCAGAAAGCTTTTGATTCTGAAATTGTAGGATCTGAATATTCTGCTCTGTGGCTTTCTCTGCAAGGATGTTGGAAGCCATCTCTGCCAGCAGCTAGGTGTTTGTGTCTGCTGGGCAGGTGGGCCCCGCTCCCGGGGGCCCTTACGACAACGGGGTACTTGCTATGAATGCATGATTACACCTGCTATCAAGCTGGTAACCAGACCATGGTAACAGGGTTGCATTGCAACATCAACACGACAGATAACCCGGGCCAGGCGAATACGATCACATGCTGTGCGCTGGAAGCACAATTACAAACAAAAAAAAAACGAAAAGCTGCTGATCGCCGTTGGGATTCAGCAGCTGATGCATGAGGTGCAGGACAGAACTGACACAACCCCATCAACGGCTTATTCGGATGCAGCAAATTACATTGTCGACCGAATAATGCATGGCTGCTGAACGTCGTACATATTCGTCATCCATCAGGCACATACACCGGCAAGCAGCTAGCAGATCCCCGGTAGTAGCACAGCTATGTCGTCTCCACAGGATCTCAGACGAGTTTATTATCACATAATCGATGATGTTATCGCGAAAATGAAGCCAGAGTTCGTCCAGGAGAACGTGGACGAGTAAGAGCAGGGATTTCTGCCCCTTTGCAGCGTTGGGTCTGTATCTCATGCATCGCTCTGTTGCAGGTCTGTACTGCACACCATACGGCAGCGCTGGGCGCAGAAACTTACGGAGCGCGGCATCATAACTGAAGCGGAGCAAGAGGACGCGAAGAAGTGAGTGCAGTTGGTTCTGCCAAGACCTGCACATGTCCAACACTATACTGCAGCACACTTTCCGCTGCTACATCTGACGAAAACATGCTGGATGTAGTCGTTACCGGAGCAAGCTTGCTGCCGGGTTGGACCCACCTATGTTCAAAACTTTGGCACAGCATGATGACCTCAGCTGAATCCTGCATCATTGGTGTGGATATTTGCAGAGAGGAGGAAAGAGATGCAGCAAGCCAATCAGCAGGCAATGGAGCTGCCGCATCTCGCAAGCGCCCTCATGATGGAGCAGGGCCATCTGGCCCAGTTGCAAAGCAGGAACCCAACATCAACCCTGCAGCTGTTGCACAGCAGCCTCAGCACCACTTACAGCAAGCAGGCACCAACATGCTGCATCAGCAATACCAACGGCAGCTACCAGCAGGTATGACGCCCCAGCAGCTGCAGCAGCTACAGCAGCAGCAACAGAGGCTTCAGCAGCCTATGCATGCAGGTGTCTCGCTGCAGCAGCAGCTTGCAGCCCAAGCAGCGGCAGGTGTCCCCATGCAGCAACGGATGCCAGGGACGCAGATGGGGGGCTTACAGGGCTTAGCTGGGGGTCTAGGAGGCCTGCCTGCTGGCTTACAGCTTTCAGCAGCTGGTGCTGCTCCCACAAACAACCTACAACTGGGAATGCAAGGGTTGGCAAGAATGCAGCAGCAGGGTGCGCAACAGGGTATGCCTAGCATCCCCCTACTACAAGGACTCTCACCTGCCCAACTGCAGCAAGTTTTGGCAAACAACCCTGCGCTCTTGTCACAGCTACGTGCCCATCAACAGCAGCAGCAGCAGCAACAGCTCCTCGCACAACAGCAGCTCGTGCAGCACCAGCAGCGGCAGCAGCAGCAGGTGTATAATGCCATCATACCTCAACGAGATGGCAGCGCTGATATTCCAGCCCCTCTAGCAACTGTAGCAGCAGCAGCAGGTGTAAATCTGCACCAGCTGCATGCATTGGTGCCACCTCAAGTCGCATCCGCCTTGGCAGCAGCACATGCCCGCTGTGTGGGTTCCAGCAGCAAGCCATCAGGAGCATCCACCACAGCAACCACTGCTGCAGCAGCATCCAACCCTGCAGCAGTAGTGCGGGGCAGGATTGGCAGCAGGGCACCCAGCAGCAAACCCAATCTGCAACAGCGGCGCAAGCAGCCTACCGTTATCCCACAGGTTGATGGCAATGGGGATGATGATGAAGATGGACTCGATGAAGAAGATGAAGGTGTGCAGTTGCATCTGTGTTACACTGCAGGTGTTGCTGCCCTGTTGTACCTGTTGAGACCTGTTGTGCGTGAGATCATGCTGTGTGTGCCAGCTATCTTAGTCAAGCTTGTGAGCACCACTCGTGTGTTTTCTGCTCCCTGTGTTGCTGTGTCTGTCTCTCCCACAGCTGAGGATATTGTTGGTGAGGAGGAGGTTGCCGATGAGGAGGATCCTGCCGATGATGACGATGATGATGATGATGAAGACAGGGAGGCGCTGGCAAGGCTGGACGAGGAGATCATACAACAGGTGACAACTTGTTTACCAGGAGGCACCAAAAACACTTGCAAGTTACAGTTGTAGACCACCATGGGGACTTATTTGGCACTGCTATGCTATGCATGTGACATGGTTTGTACGAGTCTGTTAGCGGCAGCTGGCAAAGTGGATTGCTGATACTTTTGTCACTATGCTGCGGTGTCTTCTGCCGCCGTCTGGTGGCTGTGCCGTGCGTGCAGCAACCAGCTGATTTTGCAAACACATATAACGCCTGCTGTACTCTGCAGGAGGAGGCTGACAACGAGAACATCGACAATGTTGGCTTTGCTCTCTACGAAAAGGTACAGAGGTCCAAGAACCGGTGGCGCTGCAGTCTGAAATTTGGAGTGTTTTACATCAATGGGAGGGAGTACATGTTCAACAAGGCTTCAACAGACCTTACTTTCTAGTTGATTAGTTGCTGTCTGGTGGTTCTGCACCTCCAAGACAGTTGACAGCTTGTTTGTGTAGGCTAGCTGCTGCAACAGGGTGATTGAGATGTCACTTAGGTCATTGGCCTGTATCTGTATCCTGCCCAGTGGGCATCTTGCATTGGGCTTGCCTTGACTCGCCCGCAGATGGGGTGTGTGGAGGTTGAGTTTTGTCAAATTATTTACCAATTGCTAGGTGATTTCCGCATGTTGTGCTGCAGTGCAGCCGGCGGCATCTGCAGGGTACATCAGCAACATCAGGTTTGTGCTTACACATGTAGTATCATACGGCATAACAGCCTGTGTAGCCTTGAAGGTGCCTTAGTCTCCCCATGATCATAAGGTGCTCACAGCAGGGTGTAACACTGTTGGGGCACTTGTCAGGGAACATAGCTGGCATGCAATATCATCTCAGGAAGAAACCTGTCACGCCCACAACAGGCAGTCACAGGTTGGCACAGCATATGCAGGCTTTGTCACGTTGCAAGCATTACCTGTGTATACATTTTGTCTAACTATGCATTGCCTGATGTCTTGGCTGATGTTACAGCGCTAATAACCGGCGTCATCAGGCGCGTCATTACAGGCACTTCAAGGGGCCTTAATACCCCAGCAAACCATGCTCATGGCTTCTGCACCTATTCAGGCTGGTATTATTCGATTGCTCTGCAATTCTTGTTTTGCACTGATCTCATATCGTACGCATGACTGAGGATTACATTATGGTTGCAATTCAGGGTTGCATACACTGTGATGGCATAGGATCCACAGTTATGGCTGCATTATGCAGGGAACATGTTCAATGAGCTAACAATTGAGTACACCGTGTGCGGAAGCGTACTTCTTGACTCTGCAATGGTTTCGATTATGGTCAAACAGCCTCAGTTCTCTGGTATACTGCGTTGCTGCAAATCAACAGTCTTGTCTGCGTTGCTATTACGTGACAGCAACGGCTATGGGCTCTGCAGGATGGCATCAATTGCGTCTCTGTGTGGGTCTGCATGCAGCTATGTTGTACGGGTTGCAACAGAGTAAATGTGTGCTGCCAGTCACCAGAACTGCTAGATTGGACATGCGTTGTATATATATGTAAGTTACCCATTAGCCATAGCAATCCTGCCATCGGCCCCGCGCCCCATTTCAGAAGCGGACATGCGTTGTAACCATTTTGCTCATATACAGACTCAGCCTGAGCCGGCAGTGCCGCTTGTAAGGTGTAGTCACCAGTTTCATGAGACAGATCAAGCACAGGTGCTAGGCAATCAAGCCACTGGCTATAGTGGGACTGTAGCCTACAGATAGTATCTACAGCCTGTTGTGTCGGACACGGGCCTGTTGGTGCCCGTCTGATTACAAGAGTCAATGCAATTTGCCCCTTCCGGCTGCAAGCCTCTGGAATGAAGGTGTTGATGCGCATCAGGCATGCCTGGTCAGAAGTGGCAGGGCTCCAGTCAGCTGACACTGCAGTGCAAAGTTTGGCTCATAACTCTGGAGATCTCTGCCGGCAGCGCTGCCGCCGACACAAGAAGTTCTTGTGCCCGGCGATGCGTTCGTGTGTCTGAAATGGGGTTCTTCCGCAGTTATGGTCAAATGATGTTGTTCTGAATACCTGAGTACAAACCACAAATTCAGTGCTCGCTTAGCGGGAAACATGAAAAACACCACTGGCAAACCAGCAACCCCGACGTACGCGCACCGTACCAGTTAGGTCGATAAACTATACACAGTTGTATGGTGAGTCTGCGTTCTACCCTGGCACCCTGTATTGATTTGCGGGAATTGTTGTGATGCACCTTGAGCACTGCTGCGCCCTATTCCTTTGCGTAAGACTGACACCTGATAAGCGCCAATATTGTCTTCCAAAGGCGATGTGCAAGCGGTGGTGTGAAGTAACCACACGAGTGATTCAGAGAAATCAGCATACCGCGTGCAAAGTCTTGAGCTTGCCTTGAAACGCACGCAATCAGATCGTCTTGAACAGTGGATGTGTCATGTAGTGTGTGCTTTTTACACGGGTACAGCCTGTGTTGCCAAGCCAGGATGCTGGTGTGGATGACAACCATTGCAGGCTGCAGATGCCATCACAGTGTCTGTGTACTTGTTCAACAACAGACTCTGACTGAGTCTATGAGACCCTAGCTTTATCGTGCGGAGACAGCTGAAGCAGTTATCAAACGCTTGCTCTTAGATGGCCAGGAAAGCTCCCTTCTGTAACCCAGCCGGTGGGTTGCAACAATTGTGTGTATGATAATAGCAGCAAGTAGGGCTTCAGGCAGGTGCCGTAGCCTTTGGCGAGGAGTGCTGGCAGTATGTGTATGGCATACTGCTCCATCAGTTGACTCGACACTTGGTAAGGGGAGGATCTGTCAATGCTGCTGCATCAGCACGTGCAAAAGCTCTTGCTCTTGCTACTGGTGCTGCTACTGTTCCTGGTACTGGCAGCCTGCAGTGACTGCACCTGGTGCATTCTCTTTCCATAGCTTCAGCCACCGTCGCCATTGCTACTAATGCTGCTGATGCTGTAATGGCGTGAGCTTTGGACTAGTGCAGCGGCATTCAACAGAAGCAGGGGGGATAGCAGCAACAGCAGCAGGGTCAACCCCAGCCGTTGGGGCCCAACACCACCAACAGCTGCAGCTATGCTAACACTGTGATGGGGTCTGTTGCATCAGTTGGTGTAGCACTGGGTCGCCCAGCACAGCCAGCAGCAGCATACTCAGCAGTAGCAGCCGCTGTAAGCGCATGCCATGCTCTTAGTATGTACCTCAAGGCCATCAATCTAATAGGTCCTGTGTCATGCCACTGGATCAACAGCAGTGACCATTGCTTGTCATCCCCTTGAAGAATGTAGCAATGGCCAATATACCCATTGCAGGTCAAGAGCCGCCTCAGCAGCCAGCCATGGGCCGAGCTCTCCACCCAAAGGTCCAGCAACACAGCAGGCTCGCGGCCACCAAAAGCTCCGTGAAACCAGTTGTTTCTGAAACTGCATGAGCCATGCAGATGCCTTGGGATGCAGCATGCCATGCTGCATAGAACGGTTGTATGACCAGCGCCCATAATGGATCCGCCAAGGCTGCCACACCTCTTATCGCCTCTGCGTCATGCTATCAGCCCTTCCTGCAAGAAGGGCCAAGAGCTCCTCGAGGTGGTGGCAGTGGCTGCCAGCTGGTGCTGTAGCACCATGATCAACTGTATACAGCAGCTCAAGAAATAAATCCACTCAAACAGTCCCCACAAAGGTATTGGTTGGCAACATCACAGCTGCTGGCAGCCTGGTGTAGATGTTTTCGCTCATTGCTCTGATGGTGTGCAGCTGCACCTGCAGGGTCAACTAGACTTCTGATCAGGGTGGAAGGACGCTGGACCAGATGAGCGCGATCGCATCAATGGTTACCGTTGGTGCTCTTCACAAGCCCCCTCGTCTCACATCACGCGTGACATGCGCGGCCAAGGCTATGACGCAGTGGAGTGGTCTTTGGGTAACGCTCTTGTGGCACTACGATCCAGACTGCCGGTGGGACGGCTATGGTTAACCCACGCTACTCTCTACCAAAAACCAAAAGTATCATGATGCACTGTTGAGGACGGTACTGCATGTACGTCGTCGCTGGTACCACTGACCGCACACTCTCAACTCAGGCAGCCAATAAAGAGCTGAGCCATGCTTCAAAAAAGAGTAAACAGCCTACACCAACGTGAATACACCAGCCGGCCAGGCTTACCACGGTCAGTGGTGCCTAGAGTGGGCAGCACGATCAAGCAGCGTGTAGTAAGAGCTGTGGCCACGTCTACCAGCGCTGGCCCCCGACTCATCCAGCACAAAGCAGAAGCTTTCTGGTTTTATCGCTTCCTATCCATAGTCTATGACCACGTAGTGAACCCAGGTGGGCCATGTTGAGCTGTCAGTTATGGCCAGTGCACCCACACACCACTGCCCTGTGCCCCGCGCCCATTCAGCTGCACTGCTGCAAACTCCTAATATCACTTTTATTGCAGGTCATTGGACTGAGGATATGCGCACTGATGCCCTGGTGCCAGCTAATCTCGACAACCCAGACCTAAAGGTCAGCAGCAGTTGCTTGCAGTTGGCATTGGCCCTGTGCATAACTACATACAAGATGTATTCTTGTCGCATTGGCTTGCACAGAACACACTTATGGCGTCTATGGCTGGTGTTCTTGGTTGTTTGGCAGTAGAGGCTACGATGCCAGGCTGGCACCCGCCCTGCAGCTGCCCAAACCTGGGCTTCTGTTGCACCATGTCATTTCCCAAGTGTCAGCTGTTCTAGGGCAGATAACTAGCACAGCAGAACACAGCGTTTTACTAGTTGGGATAACAGCAGCAGCAGGACCCGTTGCATCAGCGCTGGTTATGGTCCCCTACACCAGCAGCAACAGGCCACTTTGGGTGTTGGTGATCGGCTTCCCTCAGAACTGGAAGCACAAGTGACCTGCCACAACAGACAGCAGTAATTCTTATGCATACATGCATGATGATGTTGCATGGCACCGAAGGTGGCACAGGCTACCGTAGCCATTCACATGCCTGCATAGATGGATATATGGATATGTCACACCCAGCAACCACAAACCCTCTTCAGCTGTGAGCAACTCCTTGCGCAACTCTGCCTCTGTTTTGTGATGGTCTCCCTTACCTGCAGGTCTGTGATGTTGGTGGTGGTACCGGATTCTGCACCCTTGGCATTGTTGAAACCATCAACCCAAAGAATGTAACCCTCATTGACCAGTCACCTCATCAGCTAGCCAAGGCAAAAGCCAAGCCCGCACTGAAGGATGTCACAATCATGGAGGTGAGCTCAACACACTGCTGGGAAGTTCTGTTTCATGACTGCAGTGTCCATCTGCTGCTACTGTGGGCATTGTAAGCGCTAGGCCCAGTGGGTTGCAAAACGGTTGATCAAGGACCAGTGCAGCAGAGGCCTTGTTCCTATGTCAAAGGGCACCTCCTCCCTTTGCTCACCAGAGCATTGATAGATCCAAGTAGTGTCATACTGGCGGACAGTACAGCTTCATTGCATTTATCTAGTGGCTCTCACAGACTAGTGTCACCATCAGTGCTATTATCCTGCAGGGAGATGCCGAGGATCTGCCTTTCCCTACAGACAGCTTTGACCGCTATGTGTCAGCAGGCAGCATTGAGTACTGGCCAGAGCCACAGAGAGGCATCACAGAGGCCTACCGAGTAGTCAAACCGGGAGGTGTGGCTTGCATCATTGGACCAGTGCACCCAACACACCCAGTGTCAAGGTGAGGACACGGTCTCTGAGTGTGGTCTGCCTTGTTGCTGCAAACTGCTGGTGGCGTTGTATCAGCTTGCAGCCTTGTGGTGCTTGATGAGCTGTGTATTGCAGGGCAGAGAGTTGTAGTAATCCAAGTAGTCACAATCTGTGCCAGATGCACTCGCACATGAAATGCTTCCATCAGGTCCTGCAGTATGCAGGGATATACCCAGCACATAGCTCGCTGGCAGGCCACCAAATATGCAGCAATAGTCCTTCTGTGCTCCTCTTGAAGTTCACAGCCAGCTGGACACCATTTGTGGGCAGCAACCACCCATTACACCCCGTTGATTGCAGGTTTTTTGCTGACTGCTGGATGTTGTTCCCTAAGGAAGAGGAGTACATGGAGTGGTTCACAAAGGCCGGCTTCACAGATGTGAAGATTACTCGGATTGGCCCTAAGTGGTATCGAGGGGTGCGCAGGCATGGACTTATCATGGGCTGCTCAGTCACAGGCGTCAAGCCGCAGGTATGTAATGATAGTAGTCAGACAAAATTGTTCAATCAGCTCTTTCGTGTGTTAAGTAGTTGGTGCTAAACTTACAAAATCCCCCTGGGTTGACAGGCACACACCACAGGGTGCATTTGGAACATGATCTTCTGCTGGTTGTGACAGACCATGCACCAAGTGCACTCCATGGTCTGTATCACATACACTCTTTTCTGATGGTGTTGCCGTCATACCGCAGGCGTTGCTGTCATACCGTATGACAGCAACGCCATCAGAAAGGAGTGTATCTGACATACACACGCCATGGAGTGCACTTGATGCATGGATATACTACTCGGGAGGGGTCCCACTGGGGGATAGTATATTGGCAGACAGATGTTTGTCTGTCTGTGTGCATGTGCACTGTTTGAGAGCTCTTGTACTTTGGAGCCTTGTGCCCATGCATACGTCACAAACAGCCAAATGTCACTCCTGTTTGTGTTTGTTGCCTCATAGTGGCAAACCGACATTGCCTCTCCAGGTTTTTGCAACTGCTGACTTGGAATGCATTCCAATTACTATGTACCTTGTTGTCATCACCCAGCTAGGGCAGCCACTGTTTCACTTCACCTCCTATGCCATTGTGCTAATTAATATGTTTGCTTGTTTCACTCATCCAAACAAACAACATACAAGTGACCAGACAAGCAAACAAGCAAACAAGCAAACAAGCAAACAAACAAACAAACAAACAGACAGACAGACAAACAAACAAACAAACAAACAAACAAACAAACAAACAAACAAACAAACAAACAAACAAACAAACAAACAAACAAACAAACAAACAAACAAGACTGCATTGGGGCTTATTGATGCACATAGGCTGGGGTTGTTGCCATCATGGGGTACTGCCAAGTCAAATTTCTGCCGTCAAGAACACACCCAATCGCATGTCCTGCAGGCGGGTGACTCTCCCCTTCAATTGGGCCCCAAGGCTGAGGAATCAGGAAAGTTGAAGGGCAACCCACTGTCATTCCTTTTCAGACTGCTGCTGGGTACTGCTGCAGGCTTCTACTACTTTGTGGTGAGCTGCAGTGCTGGGCACAGCAGTGGGTTTATTAGGGGGGTGGGTGGGGGGACTTCCAGGGTTGGGCAGCAATTGAATCAGAATGTGTCTGTTCTTTAATGAGCTGGTGGCTGCCTTGACAGTCGTATTGTAATAAAAGTGCTGTATCTGGGTGCAAGCAGTCATGGCCATCGGGGTCTGCTGATCGACACACTTTACTTGTCTGCTAGTCTGCTCCTGCTGCTGCAGCTTCTGAAGAGGAACCTGTGCAGCAAGAAGCATACAGGACAGCCTTAGTAACATAGGCTTCCTGTGTTCTGCTGTGTCTTGCTGTGCAGCTTCCCATCTACATGTACTTGAAGCACCTGGTGTGGCCAAAGAACAAGCCTATGTGAACAGCTAGACAGACAGCTACTGGGTGATCTTGGCCAGCAGTCGCTTGTTGGTCACCGTCCAGCTGGCTGGAGACATCTGAACAGAAGCAGTCAGGCCTAAAAATAATCGTCTAGACAGAAGCAGAAGCTTTCAGTGCAGCAGTTGAGCAGTTGTTAGCAGGTTGGTTACACAGTCGGGTGGCCTGCATCATGAGCCGCAGCTGCTGGAGCATACCACCCCACCGTATCAGGACCTCAATTGTCTACTGGTGTTGAAGCTGGTTTGTAGCTCATAACTGTAGAACTTACTGCACTGGATGCTCGGGGCGCAGATCATCATCATGACCCTGGCAGCCCCTGCCCTGCAGGAGCCAGGAAATATTGAGGCTCAGCCTAGCAGGCGCCAGTGGCAGTTGACAGCAAGACGTTGCAGCCTTCTGTACAGGATTTGTTTTAACAGAGGGTCTCACAAACATTTTGTGTTTTATGGCAGCAAGTGCCCTCAGGCGTGGGATGGAAGGGTCACCCTGTACAACGTCAGTAGTACTGCTTTATGACAGGTACTGTGGTGACTCTGTGAAAAATGGCGCAGCCCAGTGTTCGGGATGCGATGACCTACTGTCTAGTCTGCGCGATGAGTGCTGCAATCTACTCAACTAACAGCAGCGTGCTGATCGTACGCAGCAATGTCAGCTGGTACTTCTTACCGTGCCAGGGACTGGTCCCAAGGGCGATGATAAGCAGTATCACTGACAAGGCTAGTAAATTCAGCTGCCGTTTGCCGTCTAGCGACTGCATCAATCCAGCAATCGCTGCTATCTGAATGTGATGACAGAAAGAGCCAACCATTAAACTCGCCCACCAGCTGACAGCTATGGTAATCCAGTAGCTCATCATCGAAAGGGCTTCTGTAGAGCAGCAAGCATCTCGTCATCGGCCTTGCGGGGAGCGATACGTGCTGCAATGAGTGTTCAACGAGCACTGTACCGACAGTTGCTGCAAATAGCGATATATGCGCGTAAGCAGGGGCTACCATGCACAGGTTGCGTTGGTTTACCATCTATGTCTGGCATACTGTGTCCAGAGGCGTTCGTAGCCAGCAGCTTCAGGACAAACAGCGGTCAACACCTTCAAGGTAGAGCGATGCTGCTGCTCCCCATCTGCAACAGCCATGCACCCACCGTTGCTCACATTCCCAAGCCTCTGCTGGCATATGCAGATGCATTTCACGCGATGCGCGTGTTACCAAGGCAGGTTGCAGTGTTGCAGGCGTCTGAGGAAGAAACACGGCAGGTTGACAGGATAGCAAGCTGTCAGCAACCACTGCTAACCACAATTTTGTTATCAGCACATCTACATGCCAGTTGCATCAATAACAGACGTCTTACAATCCAGCACCAAGCATGAGCCTGCCATTTACGTTGTGGAGTGTGTAATGCAGATATTGCAGGTGATAAACGTAAGCGCTCCTGTTAACACAGTAGTAGTGTCCTTCAAACAACATGAGCACGACACAACACGTTATCCTGCACCATCACACAACACAATGACCAACACTCAGGGCTCACTGGCTTGTCTGTATTTTGCCAACCTTATTATATGCTTTACTGCCTGCAGGCGCTTCAGCAGTGGCAGGAGTTACAGCAGCACTGGTGCAGCAGGATGCCCATCATCCCACAGCAGCAGCTTGAAGCAGCTGAATCAGCGGCCTGGCTCCTGCAGCGTCTGGCTAGTCAGCAGGCACAGCAGCAGCTGCTGATAGAAGAAGATGTGGAGCAGCTGCAGCAGCAGACAGAGGTAACTTGAATGCTCTGAGGCAGCTGCGGCATGTCCATAGAGTCAACCTGTGCAAGAAAAAGGCTAGCAATTGTGCTGCGAAGCTGAACAGTCCCGCGTCCTTAAGGGTCATCTGTGTTGGTCATCATGGTGCTGTCTGACAACCTGTGAGTGACTGTGTCACTTGTGTGTCCTGTCTGGACTGCTCACAGAGTTCCATCAGGGCAGCACAGCAGCAACTGGATGATTGGGCTGCAGCAGTGAAGTTGGCAGCGCCAGAAGCATTCATAGCAGGTGCGGTGATTGACGCTTGTGGTGGCTAAGGTCAACCTATGCATCAAATGTGGGTGACGGCACCTATTGTGATCATTGTGGGTGATTCTGACTATTTCCTGCTTGATGGGACCCGTTCAGCTACCCTGGATGTGGCTGCATGGCACAACCCATCAGCAGCTGCTGCATTCAACTGAAAGTGTGAAGCTGCTAACTGCTCAAGGCGTACTTTGCACTTGCTCTGGTTCTACTATCAACTGATTTAGTTCTTTCATTGCAGGAGCATGTAATGGCCGGAGAATCCAGCAGTTGGAAGCTTTATACAAGGTAATGTTGAGAGGCCAGCAGCATTGGGAAAGCCTATAGTGCCCACTAGCCTGTCCAGCTGACCTTACAGCAAACCACCAGTGATCATCAGCAATGTTCTGCATGCCACCAACAGTCATAGCGTGCATACGCAGAAAGCATACATTAGGCGCTGTAGATGATCGACTGCCTTCTGCTAAGAGGTGTTTTGACAAGTCTGCTGATGCATTGACAGCTGTCCAGGATTGCTGAGCTCCAGACTGCATGACTCAAAGGGTTGCTCACCATCAGTGCTGACATCTGGTCTGCTTCCAGCCCAGAGTTGTGCATAACCATACAACATGTCTGTCGGCACGCATGCCCTTCCTACAGGTGTTGTGCCAGCAGAACAAGCTCCGTTGTGATCCATTCGAATGGGTTTATGAGGGCTTGGACCCCCTCATGTTGCCGGCAGTCATTAACAAGCGCAAAGGCATACCTCTCTCTCTGACAATTGTGGCAGGAGCAGTAGCCAGGCGCCTGGGCATGGAAGTCCAGTTGGTTTGTGCTGATGATAGTCAGGTGCCAGGGACAGCATCAGGTGTGTGTGGCCTTTCTTTGTGGCCTTTAAGTTGCGCTGTGAAGCAGCAGCACAGATCCACTGCCTTGCACTCCCGGCATGTTCATGCTGATTGTGGTTTCAATGCAGCTTGCTTGCCAATATGACCGTGCTGTACTCTTATGCTGTAGAATGTCCTCTTCTGTGATTTGATCGGGACGTCTTGTCAGCTCCAAAGCATTGCGCCTGCAATGAATCCAAACACCTGGTGTTGCCTGTGCAGGTCCACTGTTGATGCAGCAGATGCCTCCTGAGATTGCAGCCAGGCAAGCAGGCCGCAGCTTAGCTGGTGCTCCGCCACCAACAACCTGGCTGCTGCAGCTGATTCATGCTGAGGGTCAGCAATGGGCGCCAGGGGACTTAGGTAAGAGAGAAAAACCCAGAATTGCTTTCATTGTAGGTGGTGGCACTGTGAGGAGTGAGATATTCGGGGACAACAGTTGTGCTGCAACTGTGCTGATCATGTGCATGTGGGCTCATGATCTTCATGTCAACAACCTGGGAACGGGGCTATGCTGAGTCAGCCTGTCATCATCCAGTATGTGCAAGAAGTTAGCAGTGTGAGGGTGTGACCTGGCTGGGTGATCAGGTAGCAGACCAACTTGGGGGGCTGCCATCCATACCTGACGCAAAATGGCTTGCTTGCAGTCTTCCTGGACTTTTCAAAGAAGGGAGCGTTGCTGGATGCAGCAGTCTGCACACAGCGCTATCCGTTGATGGAGAGCACGCCGCAGCAGCAGCAGCAGCAGCAGCAGGAGGCTCCCAATCAGCAGCTCGGCTGTGGCAGTGACACTGGTTGTAGTATAGTGAGAGTTTGGGCTAGCATGGCTAGGACCATGGTGATGGCTCATCAAAGGAGGGGTGAGAGCGACTTGGTAGCTCACTGGTTATACCAGTTGTTGGCTTTGGATACTTCTGCAGAGGAGTGGGCTCATGCCATGCAGCAATAGAGGGCAGATATCACCCTTATCTCACTTATCCGACATGCTATTTTGGCCGTCGGTGTATTGCAGCACATTGCTGTTTTATACTACAGGAATAACCCCTCACATTGCGGCTCCCACGTGTTGCCATCACAAGCAACTTGGTTGCAACCGCATCATGAGGTCCGATCAGATAGCATGATTAGCATTTGCTTTTGCAGGCTGTTGTCGCATGAGGTGAGTTTGACTGTGTTGCAAAAATGTACATCGTGATAGGTGTTTTCAGGCAGGAATAGAACAAAATCAAAGGCGGGCACTGCTGCAAGTGGCACCAAGACAATTTCTCTACACTTACAGTTTGTGCTTACCACCCGCAATCTACACTGGCTTGCACTTTTCCAGAAATGTTCAACACAGCTGCATCACACCGTTATATAGAAGGCTGTCGGTAGGGTTGTGGGAAGCTGTTGCTGCTGTACCCTCCATACCCACGTCCGCCTGCTGGGCTGTCTACGCACTGGTCACAGTGAGTGTTCTTGCGCACAGCAGTCGTATCATCCGCAACATTAGGCATCACAGGCGCCAGTGCCTGAAGTGTTGGATCGTTTGCCGCTGTTCATGTTGCCGCTCGCAAAGCTGTGTAGGATGGCGACGGTTGCCTGATCTTGCTGACCGTGTGGCAGCAGACTGCTGCTTTTTTTGGCAGCAATCCTCTCGTAATTACTGAGCAAACGCAACGGCCTTGCAGCATCTCTGCGTAACCGCCCACCACGCTATGGCCGCTCGGTACGTGGAACCCAGCACTGTTGCAGAGCTGATCACCGGCCCCATGAAGGATGAAACTGCAGTTGTGGACGTACGCGATGATGTGCGTGCAACAGATGGATTGATCGTCCAATTGCAGCTTCCCAGTGTGATTCTGATCAGCACAAGATACATTGCAGCACAATCAACCCGCGACACCTTGCTTTGCTGCCCCAGACTGCATGCAGCACGCGGGGGAAGAGCTACGGTTGCTGGGGTGGGCACGTGATCACAGCAGCAGCTGCATCACAATCACATTCTGCAGTTGTGTGGCTGTACTGCAGGATTTTGAGGGTGGTCATATCAAGGGCGCCATCAATCTTGACTCGTACCAGTTTTCAGATGATGCGGCAGTGGATGACCTTATAGATAACAAGCTGGCCAATAAGTCAAAAGTTGTTGTGCACTGTATGCTATCACAGCAGCGAGGGCCCAGGTGTGGCAGTGGTTGCAGTCCTTTCTGCTGACTCCAACAGCAGCATGTGCACGCTGCAGCTCGCAGTTACTGCTTGTTGCCAGCCATCACTGCACAATTCAACTGCTATGCTTGTGTAACAGCATAGACCGCCCCAAGAAGAGCTGATGTACTGCTGTACTGCTTGCACAGACAATAAGTCTGCAGACAACTTTTGATTGTGAGTCCTGCGGGTGCAAAGGTGCTACTTGACAACCAGCTGTTTGTGCAATGCTGTGTGTCTTCTGCAGAGCTGCAATGAGGCTTGCTCAACGACTGCAGGACAGGGGTCTGCAACAGCCAGCAGTGTTGGTGATGTCTGGAGGATTCCAGAAATTCTACAGGTTGTATGGCAGCAACCCATTGCTGGTGGAGCATGATGACTAGCAGCTGGTGTGAACTTATAATGCCACAAACATGAGGACCCATTATAACAAGTGGTTTCAAGAATATAGGCGGCAGGCTGTGGGTCCAGCCCAACCTACCGTCAGCTTTGATTGTGTACTGGCTGTGGGGCAGTGGGAATATAGACTTCAGTCACCAAAAAGTGTTCAACTGCGAATGCTGTCATGCAGCAGAATCAAGGGTGAAGGACAAGACGCTGTGCATTGATTTTCAGCAGCCAGCTTGAAGCAGTTTGTACATCGGCACGCCGGGTGGCCTAAGGGGGGGACTTGCAAGAGCTTGCACTTGATCTATAAGGCTTCAGGGCATGGGGATTGGATCAAGCTCTGTGGACCTGCATATATCCTATCTGCATCTGGGTGCAGCCTCTGTATAACCGTACTAGCGCCATATGGCGTTGGCAGGTTTTATGGCAACTGGGTACTGCCCCGCTGAGAAATGCAGGGCTAGCAAAGTGGCCTTGGAATGACGGGTGTTTACGGTATGTAGGGGTGCAGCACTGCTACACGGGCTGGCAGCACATACTGTTGCTATTGGACTCCGATTTTGAATACTGTACGTGCTGGATGCCGTGCATGAGCCAAGGCATGTAACTCTACAGCCCCTCATGGGCACCAAGATATCAGCTGTTACTACTGCTGCAACTAGTTACAAGTTATTTTGTTACATAGCCTATGGTGTGCTGCGGAGACCATAGTATCTGATTAGATCTTTATCAGTACGGCTGGCACAGCAGTGCCGCTGTGCCTCTTCAACTGCACTCTTGGCAAGAGTCACTGTCCACCCAAGTGCAGGCTTTATGTATCCCTTTGGTCCACTGTTTCCTGCTATGCAACTTCTAGTTCTTAGGCAGGTCAACATGCTGGCAGCCACTGGCTTTGCAAAGCTAGACCCAGGGCTTTTGCAGCCAGCAGTTGTTGATTGTGCCAGGTGACACAGTGACTGTACTGGCTGATTCTCCAACCAAGCGTTGCTAGCTAGCTAGCTCTCTTCACATGACGACGCATATATATCTCTGTTGAGCTGCATAGGGCTATACACAGACGCTGTGGTCACTACTGGCGTCCAGTAGATCCGACCTATGAAACCCCAGCACAGCGACATTCCGACAGATCGATGGGGCGCCAGGTCACTGGCATCCACGACATCTGACAAAGCTCTTCGCCAGTCATTGAAGGCTGGTTTTGGCAATTTGCCCAGTGCACACCTTACACAGCTGCTTAGACAACTGCTCAATGTATCTCGAGATGATGTACAGTGTGATAGGCAAAGCGATTAGCATCACTGGAAGAAGCTTAATGGTAGTGAGTATCTTTGTGGGATATAAGCATTGATAGCATTGATGGCTGACATCAGGCGTCAGTTGTCGGAACATTCACAAGCGTTGTCCAGGGCAGCAAGCGGATCCCTGGACTCCGCCGCAAAGTTCGCATGGCATGGACCCACTTGGATGAATAGAATGTCAGGTGACATGCCTCATCAAGCGCCAAAGACGGAGGAGACTAAGATGAAGAAGGCACGTGCAACTGATTTACGCAATCACACTTTGGCCAATCAACGCACTATCAGGCCCCGTAATAAATTTCATAGAAGCACAATATCTATGTGAACACATGAGAGCAGCGGTATGTTATCGGACGCAGGTGCTTGGGATTGGAGGCCTGACAATGATGTCTACTGCTGCAATCATTGGTAGTGGCATCTTTGTGCTGACAGGTGAACCCAGTAGCCCAGATGGCAACTGCATATTCATTACATTATCTTTGACTGTGATGCAAACAGTTGCCTGCTGCTACAGCACCTCTATGCTGCCTTCACAGCTGTCTAGCCTGCCATTGCACTGAAGAACCACTGTCGTCTTTGCTGAGTAGCTACTATAGTCAAAACGGTGATGGTGCTTGATTATCTCATCATGACCAGGATTTGGCTCAGGTGTATCTGGTTGCTGCCAGCTATACAGCACCAGGTATGTATGCTGGTTTTACTGCAGCCGCCGACTCCATCAGTACCCCTGTCCTGTGTGCTGCTGTTGTGTCCCTGCAGGCCAAGTGGCAGTGAAATATGCAGGGTAGGTTGATTCGAACGAGCAGCCAATGTGCCTGCTGCAGGGCAGCCAAGTGCTCTTTTCAACATTCCAAACTGCTCACCACTGGTGGGAGGCCCGGCATTGGGGATGGACATCTAACCTGAGGTTTCACTGCCCAGTACCAAGACATCACACTCAAGTGCCGCTAGGAAGGTTACAGCCCATGCCTTATTGGCAGCCAAGATCACTTACCTAGCATGAGACCAGGTCACCAGGGTGATACATGTGCTGTGGGTCTTCTGAATGAGCCTGATCACGATGCACTTGTTGGCACTTGCTGCTGCTGCAGTCCTGGAGTCATTGTGTCCTACATCATCGGAGGTGTTGTTGCCATGCTAAGCGCCATGTGCTATATGGAGTTTGCTGCTGAGACCAATACAACCGGAGCTTCAATCGTCTACAGCTGCAAGATATTTGGCAAACTGGTGGCTTGGTGGGCAACCATCTATCCATCCATTCTTCTCCTCACCATTGTCATCATTGAAATGACACCACAGTCCACAACACCAAGTCATGGCAACAAAACGACTGGTGTATCACAAAACACTGGAACAGTTGATGCTCTTCTGGCTGCTGGCTGCTGCTCTGGCCGTTGAGACAGTGGTGACCTCCCAATCAGCCGCTGACAGAACAGCAGCGGTCAGTTGCAAACAATCCTTTGACAACAGCTGGTTTGATGATATGGCAGTGCAGTAGCATTACCTGCAGCTGTTTTCACGCCGTCATGCATTATGGCAATGCTGCTGTGCCTGCATACGCCTGCAGGCTTGTGGCCATTCACGTGTTAATGGAGCTTGTGATCGCTGCTGCTGCTGTTGCTACGGGGTTCAGCGGCTACCTGGCTTCACTCATAAAAACCCTGGATATGACAGGACCCCACAGGCTGGTGAGCACGCCACTTGTAGGAGTACTGTTGTGTATTTGCACTGGCGCCTCTGCTGTGCTACTGCTTTTGTGCTTGGCTGCTTGGCAGCTACTTTATGAGTAGTGAAGTAGGTCAATGTGACGTTCCTGCATTCCTATAATGTTGTTCCCATTACATGTTCACTTCTTAGAGGGGTCCTAGGCAGCCTGTGGGAGGTTGAGTTGACACTACAGAGAGGGTGAGCTGCAAGCTATATATGATCTCGTGGGTAACTTAGGCTAATCTGAGTTTGCACTCTTGGCCTTTCCGCATCTGCTGCAGCGGCTGGTTGAATGATGATGAATTGCTGCTGCTGCTGCTGCTGCTGCTGCTGCTTGCGCAATCAGGACTACTGGAATGGCAGTGTGACCCTCACCAGCCCTGGTGCCAATGGTGTTATGCTCAGCATTGATCTGGTTGCTGCTGCCACGGTGATGATTGTGACGCTGCTGCTGGTGTGTGGTGTGCAGCAGGCAGAGTGGGTGCAGAACACATGCACCAGCGGATGCCTCATTGCAATCATCATGTCAATCATTGTAGGTGGGTCAGAGGTTCAGGGGTTGAACAGTGAGGCCAGCTCACCTTCGACTGTGAAAGTCTGCAACACGTGGAGCATCCTCCCTGCAGGTGCCATAGACCATGTCTGCAGGGGGCTGCTTCAAAGCATCTGGATATTATTTTCCAGGGCCTATAACCCTGCACCTGGAACCAGCAATGCACATGGTTTTGTGCTTATGGACGTCACCAACTTGCAGCATGCACCGCGGCTGTTGCATGTTGCCCAACCATGAATGTCAATGCATCCTGGTCAACTCACCAAGACCAACTATGTTTCATGAGAAGAGTGTTATCCTGCTTTGTGCTGTCATGCCAAGAGACAGGCTGCAGATGCCAGCTTGCCTGAGATGTCATCTTGGATTCAGTGAGCAATATATCTCAAAGCTGAGTCCCTTCACATCCTGCTTGAGGCTGGGCAGTAAGAGAGTACACCACCACCCTGGCAACAGTCACACACACACTACTGGATGTTGTACTTTAACAGCAACACAGTGGCACTGTGTATGTGTGTCATTCAGGTGCCATCTACAGCAAGCCTGCCAACTGGTCACCTTTTGCCCCAGGTGGCTTTGATGGCATATTCAGGGGAGCGAGCGTTGTGTTTTTTGCGTATCTGGGCTTTGAGGTATGATGGACTGTAATGTGAGGCTGCTTGGTCAATGGTGCTGGTCATGGTTTACAGGCAACCTACCTGACACCCAATGTTTGTTTTTGTGCCTCAAAAGTGTAGTCACTACAGTACTCAGCTGTCATAGCAAACTCACCATTTCTGAAGCAAATGATTTTCATAATTGGAATAGCTGGCTGGTTTTACTGCAATCATGCGCGCACTGGCACCCGATTGACAAGCTTGCATAAGATGGATGCCCTGTCAATGCCTTTGGCCCTGATGACTTGGGCCCAACATCTTACTGTTGTCACAACGGTGACATGGGACTTGACCATCATAAAGCTCAGCCACACTGAGTGTGCAGCAGAGGGAGAATATGCGACAGCATTGCCAGCTGGTTGTTCTTCGAGGAGGTGCTGTTTTTACTCTGTTCACACCCCTATCACGGTGTCAAAGTACTGGGAACAGGTTTTCAAAGCGCAATGGTGTGACTGGCGTCTGTTTGTCTCACAGATGATGGCTGCTGCCCCTGAGGAGGCCATTAATGCCAAGCGGGACGTGCCACTGGGGATTGGCATCAGTGTGGCTGGCTGCACAGTGCTGTACGTCCTCATGGCACTTGTCATAACAGGTGAGGCGGCTGTGGGTAGATGATGAGTGTGTCTCTTGAACAGCCTGCGGTTCAAGAGAGGTGTGTATGTGGGACCAACTTTGCCTGGCATGCCTGGACTACAGGGGAGCACAGTTGGCAATTGTCAGGCTTCAGGTTTTGGCTGGTTGCCAGCTTTATGTAGCTAACATTATGCCACTCACTTAGTGTAACAGACTTTCAGCAGCTGTGCTGCATGATCCAAAGCTTTAGAGTTCAACAGTGATTACCCACCTGTAGCACCTGTAGTACAAAAGGTAAGCATGTGACAAGCAGAATATTTGATGTGCTACAGGATGTAAGCTTGTTACCACTGACCTGCTTCTTCAGGCATGGTTCCCCGTAATGAGATTGACATCATGGCACCCTTCTCTGAGGCCTTCTCGACCAGTGGAGCTGTGTGGATGGCAATCATTGTAGCCTTCGGTGGACTGGCAGGTGCGTTTCAGCAACAGTGCGTGCAACAAACACTTAGATACTTGTCCAGGAGTCACTTGCGCATGCACCCTTCTGACATCACTGTTCTTGAGTCCCCTTATTGCTTGAAGATAGCATTTAAAGTATCCACACCACGTCCCTGATATTGTACAGGTTGTGATTTTCATGCTATGAGTCATACACAACTTTGTCAATGCATGGAATGCATGGAATGCATTGACAATGTCATACTATGGCTCATAGTATGAGTACCACTCCCTGTATGATGTCAGCTGCCCCCAGACAAGTCATTTATCACCAATATTGTGTGGCTCTTGGCAACTTGCCAAGAGGGACTGTGGCAGTGTGGCACAGGCTGCGTCTCAGGAAGTTTGCGAGGTGTGTGTTGTGGCTGCAGGTATCCTGGACACTGTTGTGGTTGTGCAATACAGTATGTCCCGCACCTTTGTGATGCTGGGCAGGATGGGGCTGGTGCCTCCACTGCTGGTGAGCAATTGCTCTCATGTCTGCCCCAATATCATTTTTTGCGCCAAGCCATGTTGCTAATCTGCCAACGACAGCCCTCAGAGCTACTTGAATCATGTTAGGCAGACAGCTTTGTCTGCCCACCGGCAGGCCTTACCGGCACGCCACTGCAGTGTTGCGGTAAGCTGCACAGCTGCACTGGCCAGAAGGACTGGACCACCTGCCATCAGGCCAGTGACACCCTTTTGCTGCCTCCGGAGCGGGAGCACATGGTAGGGAGTGTGGAGCCGATGGCACCGCCGTTGCCACCGCCGTTGCCACACATGCCCAACCCCCTCAACATATGCGGCTGCCAAGTATAGATCATCCATTCAGTCAAGAGCCAGTGCAGCTAGCGGCTACGATAGTGCTACTAGCACAGCTGCTCTGGCTCCTAAATGAATGAATGGTTTACACAGCCAGGAGCCCTGCTGTGTTGCAGTAGTACTTACAGCAACAGCTGGCCGTGGGGGTACAGTACTATTGCGACACAGCAGGGCTCCTAGCTGGGCAGGGCACTGCGGCATGGACAATGGCTTCGCTTTGCGTGCCTTCTTTTGAACAAATGAGCATCATAAATCACCTACATATCACATCATACAACCTGGCCCCAGATGGACAACCTGAAGAAGCCGACACAGTCGCTCATGGGGGATATGAAGTAAAACCACACTCATCCTCAGTATCCAACCACTCCCACAATGTTCTGCTGAGTTCCTGCCCCCTGGCTCTGCTGCCTGCTGTGCTGCAGGCTTGTGTGAACCGGCGCACCCAGACTCCTGTTGTGTCTGTTCTGTTCTGCGGCACTGTCTCCACCATACTGGCGCTATTTGTCCCTCTTGCTGACTTGGCTGACCTGACGAGCCTAGGCGCACTCTTTGCTTTCTGTGTGGTGTGTTGTGCTGTGCTCTTCAGGTGCGGACTTGCTCCTGGCTGTCAAAAGCCGTTCTAAATTACCCAGACTGAAGTTGTGTTATATAGGCATCATCGTCTTGAGCTGCTTTGGTCAGGTCAATGAGCCTAGGTCTCAGTTATGCTGGCTGCTCCCTGCTGTCAACTCTGGTGCTCCTGCTGGACTTTTGCCTCCAGGAGGTACTACCAGCCCCCCAGTGTGTTGGCCCACTATCATCCCGGCCTGACGGGTGAAAAGGGTGCCCAGCTGTGGCATGTGCTCATCCCCTTCCTCAGCATCATCGGGTCCAGCCTGGGACTGGCCTTTGGCGTGGCAACACAGACCCCATACGGGCTGTGGATTGCCATGGCTGGTGAGCTTGAGCTCTCTGAGCTGAGATATAGGTCCTATAGATTCTCCATTGCAGACGCTGACAGCAGCAACACGAGTCTGATTGCTTTGTGAAAGACAGGGAATTCTTATCCCAACTCGGCTGCCATTGCCTGAGCTTCAATAATATTCATACTTACGGCAGAATCTGTCAGACCTATATCAAGACATCATCAATTGTCGCTTGTTTGTGCAGGCTGGTGGGCCCTGTCGACCTTATACATGTGGCTGTGTCTTCCTCTGGTGTTCAAGCCAGTGAAGCTGCCCACTCCCTTCTTCCCTTGGTGGCCGGCAGCAGGAGTACTGACAACACTCTTCCTTCTGGGTGAGTCTTGGAGCTGTTTGCTTTCTGTGTTGGCAGCATCACATGGATAGCATCCTAAAGTCCTCTCTGCTGATGCAGCGGGTGTCCATACTGCAATTAATACAGTAGGAGCAGCCACTGCTGTACCTATAACGCACATCCCGTAATGCTGTTGATACAAACAGTAGCAGGCTGGAAGCAGACATGTGCTGTTGTTGCATTGTGGCACCCGTACCTCTGATTCTACATTGCTGTGAGTTGAGTTGAATCTAATGCAATGCAATCCAATGCATTGCAATCCAATGCAATGCATCACAATACATCACAATACAGTGGCTGCTTAGGTGATTATGTCACATGTAGGTGCCTGCTGGCAACCCATGTCTTGTCCAACAAGACAATGATTCCCATCAGGCACCTACATAATCTATTGACGATTATGAAATGCTGGGGTGATGAATATCCTGTCACTGCAAGGGCTGCCAGCTGTACAGGGGCTCAAAATCACAATCAACATACGAGTTTGGCGCTGCACTGTACTTCACCCACTTGCAGCAACACTGGGCCCGAGCAACTGGGTTCGCTGGGGATATGCTTGCTTAGTGGGTGTCGCCCTCTTTGGTGCATACGGAATCACTGAATACATCTACAACATCATGCATGGAGCCCCACCATCTCAACGTGTAGAGAGCCCATATGCCGAGGACTTCAGGTATGAGCTGGACTTGGCTGGGGGCGCTGACCAGCTGCCCATCACAGCTGCTGCCCTGTCACAGACTGGGAGTCTTGATGGTCAGTTGTGTGGCCAAAAGTGTGAGCTGCAAGGTGCTGATGGGAATGAGCGCAATGTGCCAATGGATGCGCATGCAATGAAAGACACTGGTGTGGCTGACAAAAATGTCACAATTTTGGAACCTGATGTTGAGCAGGCTGGATCTTTTTGATTACCAGCAATGCAGCAAATCACACAGGAAACCTCTCCAAGAGTCCCTCTGTGAACCAAGTCAGCATAGTATGTAGGTAGTTGAACTCTTAGGTGGATTCTGCTGGGAACTCAGCTGAGCAGAACATTCTGCAGGTGGTGGGCCAGCAGGGGCCAGGGCCAACTTACAACACATAAATTGCGAAGCTCGAGTAACAAGAATTGCTTTGAACCAGGTTTGGCATCACAGCCATGTTTTTCAGTTGCCTGATGCATACTATGAAGTTCAAATCAGTAAATAACCAAACAGGGCCGCATACGGTTTGGGTTGGGGGAGGGGAGGGAGTGACTGAAACTCTATTAAGCCTTCATGCCGACAACCTGTTGCTGGCTTTAGCTGGCCCTAGAACTCCATAATACTGGTTCACTATATTAGGCTATGAAACATACGGTGCTGACGGAATTGTGTGGGGCCGGATCACTGATTGGCCTGCATACAGTGTGCTGAGTGCGGTTGCTGCGGCTTTGACAACCCCTTCTGAATGGTGCATATCAAAATATTGTGTTCTTCAGGTTGCAATGCAGTAGCTGCTCAATGAATGGATTCTCAGGCCTGCTGTTTGAGATTGAAGCACCAATGTATAAATGATGTTTTTGATCTGCTTTCAGAAGTCGAGCAGCGTAGGACGATCATCCACGGTGGCTTGAATCCATACAGCACTTGCAACAATATGCATGCATGCGCCATATGGCGCTGATGTGCTGGCCCCAGAATGCAGCATACCTGCATTGTCTATGCTGAAAGGAAGGAAGTTACCCCTTCCGACCGCCCTTGTCTCTGCTGGAATGTTATACAAGGACAGCAAGGAATCAACTTCATGGCATGATGATCTTCAACTACCTGAAAAGAACCCCTTTCAACTGAACCATGCGCACTGCAACCAGTAGTTTGTTGTTGTTGAACCAGGGGGAGCAGGATCGATCTGGTGGTATCTGGTGCTCACAGCAGATATCTGGTGCTCACAGCAGGTGGGATCTAAAACATGTGTGCTGACTTGGTATCTGGATCCAGATACTCGGAGTTTAAACCATGTGTCGGCAATAAAGCTGTGTTGCTGGTGACGCATGGTTGTGCTATATAGTTTGCTGGTTCACCAGGATCTGCTGAAGAGGACGCTGTTGTCAGCTTCCTCAGAGTGGTGGCACAGGGCTCCTGTGATGGTGACTGGTCATGATCACAGGCATCAGATGCCGATGAGTAGCTACTCACGTATAGGGTGATGATCATATGATCACATGCATGTGACATAAGGCTGATTCTCCAGTTTACTGTTCAGCGTCTCGTAAACACAATGTGATTGTGGTGCACAGGCTCACACGTGAGCATCACCGTCATATATGGCCTACATGTGTTTGCGGGCTGTACTACAGCATTGAATGTGACGTCAAATGCTGTCGACAGAAGGTTTGTGGTAGGGCCTACCTCATGCTGCTCTACTTGCTGCTATGACATATGCTTCTGTTGAGGCCCAGAGGGTGCTGGGGCTTGTGTGGGGTGCAACATCATTTGTGGTTGCAGCCTGACAATGTTGAACATCTCCCAGGGTACCCAGCAGTGCCGCACAGAGGCTCTGGGCTGGGAGATGATCATGATGAGAGGTGTCTACAGTCTATGCATCCAACAAATGTCGTAATTTTGCCTCATTCAACTCAATGCAAGTTATTGTATACAAGACTGTCACAAGTGTTGAGATGCTTCAGTGCTTGATGTTCAATTGTCTTTTACACGGCCATCGCAGGTCACCACAAAGATAAGTTCTGTCTCTTGAACCTGGTGGACCTGTCTGTTGATCCGCATAGGTTGCAATGCCATTGCCAATCAGTGAGGAACTGCTTGTGTTTGATGGTGTTCTGAGTTGAGGTCCAATGTCTTCGCCAAAGGCACCTTGTGGGGTTGTGAGCATAATTCAAGTTGAGCAGCCTGCTCAAGATTCCATTGGTCTTGGGGCGACACTGCTGGTAGCAGCCATACCTGCGAGGTGTCTGGGAACCATCCGTGCCCTTGAGTGTGATATGCGTAGTCGATGAACAATAATATCTTCATTAAAAGTAAGAAGTGATTCAGCTCATGCATGCGCAACAACAAACAACAATATGCAACAGCAGATTTGAAGCTTTAACAATTTAAGTTTCACATACTGGCAGTGCTGGGCGGGCAAGGGTTCTTACACAAGAGGCAGCATCGACAACTGGCGCTGCAGAGATGAATCCCATAATTGACACAATATATGTCTCTTGACGAACACTTTGCAGCTCTTGACTTGGAGCGCAGTGAGCAGGCCTCGGATGAATGCAACAAGCCCGAGGTGCAGTGACAACAAATCATTCTGATAGACCAGTGCAGGGCGAGACAAGCGAAGGGTGTCAGTGCCAGTTCAGGCATTTGTAAACATGCTGTCCAGCCACCTATCTATGTCAGCATCATGAAGAACAGCAGCTCCTTGCCGCCCAACACTTCTGCCACCATCTCTTTCAGCTGCTGTTGCTACTAGATGAGCACTCTTCAGCCCCTGCTGCTGCTGTGCTGCTGTTTCAAGACTGCGACGCCGTCGTTTTCTGCTGCTACTGCTGCTTTGGTGCATATCAGCACGTGCACCTTCCTCTGAGCTATTGCTCATGGCCCTGTCTCTACTTCTGCCTCTCCTTTTCTGCTTGCGCTGTTGCTGCTCCTCATCTGCCTCACTACATCTACCGCGCTGCTGCTGCTGCTCATCCTCTGCTGGCAAACGCGTGAGCTTTTTGTACTGCTTTTCCCTCTTGTAGTTCAACTTTGCAGCGCAGGCATCACACAGCCGCAGCTTGACCAGTGCTTGCTTTGCACTGCCAGCTTCAACATAGCTGAAGTTGACCTCATAGCTGGCTAGCCCTGCTGTCGCATTGCAGCCTTTAGCACCACACGTGAACTGTCCCTTGCCGGACATTACTTCCTCCTTGGTGCGCCAGCGCATGCCTACCTTGGACTGCTGGTACCTGAGCACGTGAAGGGTGTGGCAGAGGCACAAGCAGTTGGCTATGCTCTTGCTGTAGGGTTTCAACAACCATCTTGAAAAGGGGTTAGAGAAGGATGGGTGGGCGGGCAGCAGGGGCACGTCGTGGCTGCGATACTGCAGAACGAGCTGTAGCAGAAACAGAATGCATGAAGCAGCTGCAGGGCATAAGCCTACCTCACAGCAACGGGAATGCCTTGATCTCACTGCACATGACACAAGGTGACACCCTGCCCACTTACCTGCTGAGGTCAGCAATGGCATATTCCTTAAACAGTCTTGCATAGTACCGCTTTGCCAGTCGCACCCCCCAGTCACTGGCGTCCTCCAGTGCATCATCTGCTGCTGTGCGCAGGAATCTGTGGTGCTGCCGCAACACATCCTCGTCACTGACTGTGCTGCCCAGGGCTGCAGCTGCATCTGCTGGCTGTGCCTCCTCACCTGCAGCAGTTGCAGTGAGTCAGAGAGCCCGGTTTTGTCATTGGCGTGAAGCTATTGTTACTGGTCAACTGGTCAACTCTCAACTGCTAATGAGATAGACCAGGCAGAGCAATTATGAGGCCCACCAGCTAAATGCAGGGGGGTAAAGCTGTACTCAAGCTGATGGGGTGGACTGCATCCTCCCATCCCCATTCAACGTGCAATACCCATGCAATATGGAGTATCACGCTGCTTCATATAGGGGTAAGCGGCTAGCCTACCTCTTTTGAGCTCTGCCAACAGGCGCTGATGGCGCTGGTGTGCTGTCAGGCCTGCTAGGTTGTCTCTGAAATACTGGCTGCGGGACACGCGGTCAAACACCTCAGTGCGGACCTGGCCGAAGCCAGCCATGAGCTGGAGCCAGGTACTTGATGGATGTCTTGGCGAAGGTCTGGGGGCGGCTGACTGAAGGCCAGAGTTTAGACGAATGTCCTACTGCTGCTCTTTGAGCACTGTGTGTCTGCTATTGTCGTGATACAATTGAATGGGTGTCAACAAGTGACCTGATGGATTACGTCCAACAGATACGCATTGCTGTTGGAGGTTTTCAGAACAACTGGCTACTCAGCGCTCCAGATATTGCGCCAGTTCAGGTGGCAGCTTGGGTGTAGCCAGAAAAGCTAGCAGGGGATGCTGGCTTCCTACTTTTACAGGCCCTTGCTCGCTTTCAAGCTCAGCTTGATGTAGTGGTCCACGCCCTGGTAGAGGTTCACCGCTGAAGTACTTGGTGAAGCACTGTGCGTTGTGCTGCCTAAGCTGAACAGACGCGTCTGAGCTTATTTTGGCTGCCTGCTTCTGTAAGAACGGTTCTAACTTATGCGACATGTCAAGAGTGACATGCAGAGACCGTCAGGCGTGTATGGGGCAGCGCACGGAGCAAGGAACAGGCAGGGCAGGCAGTGGAATTCCAATTTCTGCGAAGTATGCGACATGCTCTGATCTTGGCACAAAGAACAAAACCGCCCCCATTAGCATCGGTATGCGACGCTTGCTGAACATGTCGTCCTCGTGAATCCTGTATGTGACCAGATACGGGACTGCCTGGTGGGTGCCAGTGTGCTATCTCTCTGTAGCCACTATATTGCTGATGCTGGTAAATACTGCAGACACAATTCTCTGTTACATCCAGGCGGCTGTATTTCAACACGAATGCATCCCTACCCACGAATGCGACACTGGCCCGCTCTTGCCTAGCCCTCGTTCAATCGCTGGTCAACCGAAACTGGCACTGAACTAGTTGATTTAGCCGTTTGGATAGCGCGATACCTTCACAGTAGCAGCTGTAGTTACTGTACATGCAAACGACGTCTGCTGTGTCAGGGAGCACCAACACCATGCTGCATTCACAGGTTAGCATCTGTGATGTCTGCGTTGAATTATTGCAAGTCCTGTATGCGGTGGGCTTGATAAGTGCAAGCTGTGGCAGCTCAAAATTCAGCAATTGTGGCAACTTGATGCTACACACAGATGCAAAGCACAGGATGCGGCAGGCGCTGCTTCCTGTATCGCATCCATGCAGACTGTAGTGACTGTTGTCTTCAAACTACCACTTCTACTTGGTCATGAAAGCATCACACTCACCAGTTCCTGCACACTGCAGATGCTGTGTGGCAAGGCCATACCCACCAGCTGGCGATCAGCCAACAGGCAATATCAGCCCCTAACGATGAGAATTTGGCCTCGCATAGCCGCTGTTGCCCAACCTCTACGGTGTGAAGCCAGTCGATTTGTCCTGAGGCCATGCTCTGCAATGTTCTACAGCGGGGATCTCCCGAATTCCAATCGTGGTTTTGGCGGTTACGACAGCAATCAGGGTTTTGACAGGATCGCTGCTGCACCCCCAGCAGCCAGACAGGCGTTGCTCAGCACTGCGATTGCGTCATCCAGGGACTGGCGCCAGTTGAGTGCTCTGGTGGACAGATACGGGGACTACATGACGGCGAACAATGTCAGTCACATGTTGACCAGGCTGGTGCAAGTCCTGGCTGAAGAGCAACAAATATCAGTCACAGAGGCAGAGCAGGTCGAGGGTCTTCTAGCATGGCTGCGGTCCAGGGGTGAAGAGCTACATGCACCATGGCAGTTGGGCCCCCAGGCTCTAGGAGCAACAGCAGGAGCCTTAGCAGAACTCCAAGAAAGACAACGCAGACAGCAGCAGCGGAACAAGAAGAGGATGGAGGTGCAGCTAAAGTATGCTGCTGATCTTGAGCGGCGTCAGCTGCTGCAGCAGCTGGTTGATGCTGCTGTTGCGCAGAGGGGCCGGCTGTCACCACAGGCAAGCCACCACAGCAGCAAGGCATAATCATTCCGCACTGGGAGCATCAACCCATGAGCGTCCACAATTTTATTTTTGTAAACCACGGGCTGAGCCAAACCATTGCAGCAGTCAACACGGCTGAGTAGTACTCTGTGAAGTTGCAAACTCCCTCAATGCCCCAGTGGTGTCCTCATGTGCTGCTTGTGGCCTGCTGCTGCTGTCACCCAGGCTCTGAACAGCATATTATCTGCCCTGGCGAGTCTGGAGGAGTCAGGCATGTCAGCAGATGACATCAGGGAAGTGCTGCGGATGTCAGCTGCACAGCCAACTCCACGCAGCAGCAGTAGTGCTGCCGTCCCAGTGAGGCAAGCTGGCCTGCAGCAGCAGCGTGATCTGCCGTCCGCTGCTCGTCAACTGGGTCAGCTGTCTCCTGAGTTGGCACAGGAGTGGTATGACAGGACACTCAGGCAGAGCCTCAGCCAGGTGTGTGGAACGCGACCGACTGCTGTTTGTGATCATTGGTATGTAGACTAAACATAACATTGGTCTTGTGTACCCTGTGATGCTGCATACATGTCCTCAGATGCACACAGGATGAGCTGCATCCAGTCAGTTTGTTCATGGCTTGGCGAGGCCATTGTCTACGTGTGACTCTTGATGTGCTGGTTGCTGCATCACTGCCCTCCCTCATTCATGCCTCCCTGCACTGTTTCACCATGCTGTACCGCTGTTTCTTGTGCCCTGGGCCAGGGCATTCTGCCCGCAGGGGTTGATCAGCGCTACCTCTCAGGCTTCCTGGCAAGAGAGATTGACAGAGCAGCAGACACAGCACGAGACCCCAGCAGCAGCAGCAGGGCATCTGGTGCTGTATTGCTTGGTTCTGTACTTCAGCGGTACAGCAAGCTTGTGGCTGCGGGGCATCTGGCGCTTGCAGGACACCGGCTGGCAGAGCTGCAGCAGGAGGGACTGGCGGGAGACGAACAGGTGTGGTGTATGTGCAGCCACACAGCCTCACACTGACTGCTGGAGTAGTGCATGTTTTACTAGCGTGCATCTGCTCTGTGTGGTGTGCTTCACCTCACACAGTGTAGGACACACATACCGGCAGGAAGTACGGGGAAAGGGATCAAGCATGAGTGCAAACAAGCAAGCAAGCAGTGCCTTCGAGGCTTCAGGCTTGTGTGCTGCCAGGTCGGCTCTGTAGCTGCCCATGCTGCTGCCTCAAGCTGCCAGGTCGGCTGTGTTGCTTGAGGTGGCGGGAGACATGGGTGATGTTGTAGGTGGCACCTCCCTCAGCACTTGTCTTGACGAGATAAGTGATTCGGAGTCAGCAACAAGAGCCAACCTATACTTTCACAACAGGTTTTGAATGGTCACGATCATGCTCTCAAAACCGACATTACTTTGTGTTGTGTCTGTGACTGCTTGCAGGATGTTGAGTCTGCTGCTGGTCTGATCTTCCAGCTGTACCAGCAGCGCATAAACTCAGCTGATGCATCAGCGCTCACAAGCATCATCAGCAGCTGCAAAGACCTGAAACTTTACAGCAGAACCCTCTTGTCAGCTGTGTTAGCAAGGGCTAAAACCCTGCTGCAACAGCAGCTTCAGGGTTTAGAGGGAAACGGGGAAGGGTTCAGTGGTCGTCAACTTGGGGTTTTGCTGCATAGCTTGGCAGTTTTGGGGCTGAAACCTGGTGATGCCTGGCTGAGACTGGCTGTAGTGGCAGCAGGTGGGGGCGGGTGGGCGGCTGTCACAACTGGGAACTGAATGAGATCATGAACACCTGCAGATCAACCTGCTTTTCCTATGCTATTATATCAGTGAATCTGTGTTTATATGAACCCATCCGCTGCATTTGCCAGCTCGGAACTTGTGGTGTGCAGTATTCCACCTTGGACACTTGTTGACCACAGGTGCTTGAGTGAGTGCTGTGCACTTGTTGCTGCTGCTGTAACTGCACCCCTCATCCAGGTGAACTGCTGCCCACCTGCAGCCTGAATGACCTTGAGCGTCTTGCCAGCTCACTGCTGCTGATGAGAGTGCAGCCGGGGGCCACATGGACAGCAGCAGCAGAGCAGCAGCTGCAACAGCTGGCAGCAGCGATCGGCAGCAGCAGCAGCAGCACAGCAGTTGATCAAACAGATCAGCAGACATTGGAGGAGGGATATGATGCTCGCAAAACCCTGGTGGCTTGTGTCAAAGCCCTGGCGCTGTTAGGGGGTGAGAGAGCTGAGTACTGGTACAGGAGTATCCTGGCAGATGAGGAGCGGAAGAGGCTGTGGCAGCAGCAGCAGCAGATACAGCAGCAGCAGGAGGAGGAGTATGATGCTCAGAAGGAAGCACAGCAGAGACTGCTGTCTCAACAGCAACAAGAACAACAGGCTGAGCGCCGGCGCCAGCAGCAGCAGCGGCACCAGCAGAGTGTCTCTGCCAGTGAGCAGCAGTTGACTCAGCAGCTCAGGCAAGCAGTAGCTCAGGGGCAGCAGCAGCAGCAGTCACACAAGAAACAGCTGCACCTGCACCCTCAACATCACCTGCAGCACAGACACAAGAGCCACCAGCAGGCAGCTGGTGCTGCTAGCAGCGGCGGCAGCAGCAGCAGCAGCAGCAGCAAGGGTGATGAGTTGCACAATGCTTATGCAGGCGTGCCTGCGTTGTCATCCTTGGATGACCTGATGTCACAACAGCTGCTGCAACAGCAACCTGATATAGCTCCCAATGCCAGCAGTGGTGACAGCAGCAAACCTTCATCTGCTGCTACCAATGCAGCAGCAGCAGCGGCAGCACCAAGCGCCCTGCCCAACCTTCCAACCACTTTGCCAGACTCAGATAGCAGCTGCAGTGCCAGCAGCAGTGGCAGTGGCCAGGCTGACAAGGAGACTTCTCAGGCCTCATGGACAGCTCGCCAGCCTGGAAACCTCAGGGACCAGCAGCCTCCTACAGGCAGCAACACTCAGCAGGTTGATCAGGGCCCTGGCCAGGGTTCTAGGCTGGAGTCAGCTGCCCCTGCTGCTTGGGCAGATGAACAGTCAGCCAGGTGGGCCAGCACAGAAGGCAAGCAGTTGAGTCCTGCTGCGGAGCTGCAGCAGCAGTTGGATGACTCCAAAGTGCTTTTTGGCAGCAGCAGCAGCAGGAAGAATAGAAGCAGTGCAGCCAACTCCCAGCAGCAGCAGGATGTGGCCAGCACAGAGATCCCTGTGATGTTTGAAGAAGAAGAAGGACCAACGACCGACATGGAAAGCAGCAGCAAGGGAGGTCAGCAGCAGCAGCAGCGGTCAGATGTTGATGCTGCTTCTGCCCTGGCTGCACTGATGGCGGAAGTTGATGCAGAGCAGGTCAGTCATGTGCCACTGGCAGGCCTGGCCTACTACACCTGCCTCTCCCCCTGCATCTGCTGCAGCAGTACGGTACACATCATGGTGCAAGTGCATGAGTTGAAGTGTTGCTGCGCGTGAATCAGCCTTTCACTCACCTCAAGCAAACATGTGGGCAGCATCATTCATCTAGGCAATCAAGAATGAGTGTCATCTTGGCCAATGATGATGATTACTTAACACTACGTTTTATTACTTGTGCGCAACACGTGGCTGTTCCCCCCTCCCCTTCCCCCGAATCTTACCCTCAACCTCCGACACTCATAATCTGCATTGTCCCGCAGGTTGATGAGTCAGCTCAACAAGATGTCCTCAGGGAATTGGGCCTGGGGCTTGATGGGGTACCATTGCCAGCAGACGGGACTACTAGTGACACCACTGCTACTGCTGCTGATGGTGTTGGTGGGGGTATGACAATAGCAGAGATTCAGGCAGCTGCTGATGCGGCCAAGGAGGCGGCACAGCAGCTGGACCAGCTCCAGCAGAGGCAGCAGCAGGCAGCAGGGGCTGCTGGGGCCCAGCAGCAGCAGCAACAGCAACAGGAGCAAGAGCAGCCTGAAAGTAGGCGACATAAGCATCACAGGGAGCGCAAGGAACGTAAAGAGCAGCATGCTACCCCCACAGCAGCAGCAGTAGAGGCAGCTGAGCAGAAGCAGAAGAAGAAGAAGAAGCAGCGGCCGTTGGGGTCGTCGCAGGAACCTGCATTCACAGCAGCAGCAAAGAACCTCAGCAGCAGTAAGCCCAGCAGGGCCTACCTGCTTGGCTGCCTGGAGGCCATTGACATGCAACAGAGTGACCTCAAACGGAAGGTTGCAGAGGCACAGGTGCTGGCAGCAGTAGCAGGTGCTGCTCAACAGCAGCGACAGCAAGCTGCTGTGCAGTCAAACCCCTTGGCAAAGAAAATCCAGCAGCTGCAGCAGGACTTTGATCGGGCAAGGAAACGATTTGAGGATGAAAAGTCAGGTGTCAGGTCTGCTGCTGTTGCTGACATTGTTGGGAAGCTGCTGCCACTGCTGGACAGTTTTGATGCTGCTTTGGTGGCTCGGCAGCAGCAGCGCGAGTCAGGTGTTATTGACCGGGACGAGGAGCAGATTCACTTGGTATATCAGGGGCTCAATGCCCAGCTGCTCAACATACTGAAGTGAGTGGCCACAGCTCACTACACCACCTCTCACCAGTGAGCTGCTCAGACCTCAGCAGTGCATGATGCTTGCTCATGTCGGGTCTGATAGAGCAGCCTGCATGATGTATTCAGTGACGCCCAATGTCTGAGTATGAAAGATCAACTGTTGTTCATATGCATGCCAGATACCCTGGGCAGAATATGAGATCACACGGCTGCTGCTGCTGCAGGTCGCACAATGTGACCATCATTGGTGAAGACAGTGACGCTGTTGTTGGCTCCTCGTTTGACCCCGCTCACATGGAGGCTGTCATGCGTCAGCCAGCGCCAGCAGGGTTCAGTGACGGGGATGTGCTGAGGGTGTTGAGGAAAGGGTACAGCGTTGGGGACAAGTTGGTGAGGGCAGCACTGGTGGTAGTGGCGTATGAGGATTAGGCCTGGTTGCCACATTAAAAGAAATTTGAGCCATGCAGCAACAGTGTCAGGGGTTCTTCCTTCATGGCGAGAGGTGTCGAAACCCTTGGCAGTGTTACTATATTGAAGTCACATACTGATGTTCTTGTCATGTCCTGCGAAGGTCTGCCCATTCCTAGGGTGGCTGAGTAGGCTATATAGTACCTGTACAAATGTTACGTCAGGTGTCCCTGGAGATGTCAGTTGAACGTGCACTTGGGGGCTCTGGTGCACGTCGAGCATCTTCGTGGAGCCATTGTGGAAAAGCCTGAAGCGGCTTGGTGTGCAATCATTGTAGTACATGTTCATATCACGCAATGGCTAGGACGCTCAAGGTAACTGCGGTCAACCGCGCGCTGTCCAATATTTCAAGAGTTATACATACATGTAATGTTGTTGCCAATTACAACAGATTAAATCTTGTGGATCAGGTTACAAAACGTCAGCCTGCCAGTTGTCAACTCAGAGTTAACACCTGTCCTGCAATCGCAGGACATGCCGCGTAGACTGTTTACAATTCGTACGATTGACCTCAAAAATTTGATCGGTCTTCGGCTACCAACGCTACGGCAGCTATCAGCCATAACGGCCACACAGGACCAAGATGGGTGCCATGCTGACCAAGGTGCGCATCAGCAATGTTTCAATAATGCAGCAGGGCTTGGTGGCATCTGGCGCGCGCCATCCGCGGAAACGATGTGCTTGTGTCGATACTCACAACGCAACCAACTGTGGTTGCGCATTGGTAGCGCTGTATATTGTTACGATGCATTCTGTTGATTATGGTTATGGTGGCGATTAGATTATGGGCTGCTTGGTTGGCATGCTTGCTCTCTCCAGGGCACAACAACAGTCGTGTTCTGCTTGACCATACAGCGCTACCACGAAAAGTTTATCGAGCCGGGTCCTAGTATTGCGATGTGATCTTGACTGACAGCGGCACCTGCAACGCGCGAAGTTGTGTGTATGTATGAAGTTGCATGTCATCATGTGTTTGCGTGACACCCTTTCGCCGCGTGCAGGGCTCTAACAAGGAGTAGTGCAACTGATTATACAGCAAATTGCAATCGTGTGACACATATCTGCCAGCTAAACACGGACGCCTTCACATGGCATCAACCTGCCTCACCAACTATCCTGAAACACTCTATAAAAGTCCGCCTCACTCATGTGCAGTCACCTAATAGGCCCCACAAACCATAGAATGTTTCATTACTTTTCTCTCCGTAAATTTTCAGAGCGTACTGCAGCATATTTTCTGGTTTCAGTGAGGTTGGCACCCAGGAATTGACTCCACCACCACCATTGAAGGCTCACCACCATGCAGGAGTGTGCTGCAGCCCCTTGGCCACTGCCCTGTTTGATGCTGATGAGTCTACCGCTTTCTGTCCCTGCAGTGCTTTGGCAGTGTTGTTAACGACCCCAAGAAGCTGGAGATGATTGTCGGCAAGTGCTTTGGCATGTTTGATAAGGACAACTCAGGCCAGATTGATGCAGCAGAAGCAAGGGCATGTGCAGAGCAGGTGCTGAAGATGGCAGGGGTAAGTTGCACCCTGGCTGAAACTGCATGGCATATGCTACACCTGCACTTATCTTCACATAAGGCCATCGTGCTCATGCATGTTTGAGAAAACTATAGCTATGTGGTCTATCTGTCTGATGATTCCTCATTTGCCGTGTTCAATACTTGCTGGCTAGCAGCAGGGGCAGCAGCCTTCCTGCGTATATAGCATCAGGACTGCTGCTTACAGCAGTAGCAGCCCCAACAACTATTCTGTTTGTGATGCTTCAGTATGATAAAAACCCCTCTGTCTGTCTGCAGGTGACCAATGTCCCTGCTGGTCAGATTGATTCCATCTTCAACAAGGTTGCTGGCAGTGACCAGAAGCTTGACAAAGCAGAGTTCACGCTGCTGGTCAACCAGGTGCTCAGCAAAGCTGGCGTTACAACAGCACCTGTCACTGCTTCCCCGATTGCAGCACCAGCAGCCGAAGCTGCTGCAGCTGCCCCTGTGGCAGCACAGTGAACCAGCAGCAAGAGTTCAGTCTGCGTGGTAGGCATGTTGGCAATCTGTGTTGCGAGTTTGATCGCTGCTGTTTTGGCAGCAGTAGTGTGAGTGGGTTTGGCTTCATGCCTGGGACTGGATGGTGCTGTATGTCTGTCACCTGATCCCAATGACACGCTTTTCAAGTGACTGTTCTGGTATGGTACTGTCATGACTTTCAGGGCTGCAGGGTTGACAGTTGATATCATGCTTATGACATGTTTCTTCATGAGACTACTTGGCATCTGCTGACTACTGGATATGTCCTGTCTGTAAGATACTAATGTCTGGGATCAGTTAAAGTGCTGTGTTACATTGCTTAATCCTTGTGTTGGGTTTGTTTTCAGTAGAAGTTTCTCAATGTGCAGACCCGTCACAATCGGTCTGATGCTTACCATTGGTATGCTTGCTCGGTCTATGGTGAGCTGAACTTTGTGTAGTAGCATTGCTCATGCTGCTGAAAGCAAGTTAGTAGGGGTTGCGATGTGTATTGGGAGGCTCAACAGGTGCTGTCACTACTGCCAACTCCAGGGATGCTTATTGCAGCTGGCTGAGTGTCTGAATGCCTCTATAGAGTATGGTAGCTACCATACCCCTGACCTCCCTGGAAGCAGAAATCTTGTAATGCATCCGATGTGTGGGAAGAATGGTGGTTCAACATTCCAGGAATGGGCCCCTGGGTTATACTTTACAATGTAGAGTTGCATGAACAGCATAGTCAGCAATGGTAGCAAAAGTAACCAGCTTGTCAGGTGCTGATAGAAAGCAAGTCATGCAAAGATGTCACAGGCGCTGCTGTTGCTGAGGCTTTCAAGATTAAAAGCTAACATCAGCGTGTTAAGCGTGTTGTTGTGCATGTCTGGATTACTTACTCGTCTGATCACCCTGGAGCGATGTAGTGTGTGCCATTGTTGTGTACTGCCAGAAGTGCTACGCGCAGACTCTGCGATGAGCACGTAGCATAGTACTTCTTGAAGACCTGAGGCCCTAAGGGGTGGTCATATGGGTACAGCCCAGCAGCGGTTGTAGCATCCGGGGTTACACACTTTCGGTTTCCCATCTCTCAGGGATCCCTGAAGCAAACAACATTTCTGTGACGGCAATGGTAGTGAGTGTGATGTTGTAAGAAATAGGCACTTTTGTCACGGTCCTTTCCAGCGACAGCTGACAAGAAAGCCCGATGGAAGGCATTCTTGGCAAGGCAAGTTTCCGGCTTACAAGGTCATTAATTTAGTGCTCAGAATGCATTCCAAAAAAGTCGGGGGCACGAGCATGGCAACACACAAACAACAAAAGGTGTCACCCAGCGATCTGCAAAGTGCACGGTACACCCGCAGATCATGCTCTAAAGGCATACAACAACAGGCGTCGACAGCAGAACAACCAATCTTTAGCATACGCATACACAGCACGCACTGATCACATGCACTTGCTGGAACCGATGGCCCAGCAACGCTACTGGTGCTGCTCAAGAGGAGCTGCTGGGTTGGCCGTGCAGTACCAGGCTGACGACAGCACCATAGGCTACTGCAGCAAGCTTCTGAAGTCTGTAGCCTGGAGGCTGAAGCAACAACAAGCTATCAGTAGCACCAGCAAGTCAGCTGCCATCCAATCCAAAGAACCAGCACGGTCACTGCATGTGGTCACCAAAGGGCACGCTTGACTAGTTGCCATGGCCGTACGCCTGCGGCCGTCTTACCTCACCATCTCTTCACACTGCAGATCTACTCACCACCGGCAAACTTGACTAGTGCTGTTGTTGTTTGTGTTGATCTCAGGTGACTGGCATGTTGGGCGGCGGTGGTGGTGGTGGTGGAGGAGGTGTTTTGGACATGGTTATTGGCCAGGCATTTGGCATGTTTGACACAGACAAGTCAGGCTATGTGGAGGGCCCAGAGCTCAATGCCTGTGTGGAGAGGGTCCTGGCAATGGCTGGTATAAATAATGTTCCACCAAGTGCCATTGACTCTGTGTTCAACAGGGTTGCTGGGCCAGACCAGAAGCTGGATAAAGCGGAGTTCACTAAGCTGGTGCACCAGCTGCTGGCACAGCAAGACCAGTCGGCAGAGCAAGACCAGCCTGCACAAGGAGATCAGCCTGCAGAGCTAGGTCAGCCGGCACAGGAAGACTCTCTGGCACAGGAAGGCTATCCGGCACAGGAAGGCCAGCCAGCACAGGAAGACTACCTGGCACAGGCAGACCAGCTGGCAGCTTAGGAAGTGCACCATCAGCAGGGGAGTGGCTGCAGCTGCCAGATTGGTATGATGGATGGCAGTCGTCAACCAGGGGAAGCGTTGATGTGCGCACGGATGGGTATGATCGTAGTGTCAAAGCCGCCTGAATGCTGCAGGTGACAGCTGCAATTGATTGAGTCTTTTAATTCGTATTGCAGGTCTGATTATGTGTTTTCGCTGGTCCAGCATCACATGTGCACCACATTTTCTTACCAGACTAAAAGTAGTTGCATTGCACTGCAGCAAGCATGGAACTGTCAGTCAAGCATGAGTGATCTTGTGACAACAGGGCCTGGTTTGGTATGTTTGGCCGATGAAAGCCTGTGCCTTGAGGTGTGTTACAACATAGAGGCAGGCACACGCATCAGCGCATTTGCCATAGCACTTCAACCTGCTGCGTGGCTAAATTTCTTTTGCACAGCACTTTCAGTGGGTGCATGAGCGACTACTAGTACATGTAACAGCATTTCAAACTTGCTGCATGGGTGAATTTCTTTCACAGCCGTGTCTTTAAGCAGGCAACTTGCAGTGCGCATGGATGGCACAAGGTGTAAGTGCTGAGCTGGTGCAGCTGGCAGTGCTGGAATCACTATCTGTGCTGCAGGTTTGCTGCAAGTTTGTTCACACAATGATGTGCTGGTACTTGGCCCGGCTACTAGTTCCAGTAGTACAGTTGTAGATTTTCTGATCATGAGATTCGGGATCTTTATCAGTTACACACCTCCCTTCTCAACATGCTAGGTAGAGAGCTTTACCAGGCAAGCAAAATACAGTGTTAGGTTGTTTTCAGACTGCAATAAAGTATGCTAAATCACTTCAATTGAGTTCCTGACAGGAACTTCCTGTTGCCATCTTCAGTGTATAACTATCTTGACTAGTACCTTGACTCCTTCCACAGTTTGTTCCATCTGCACATTGTGATCAGTTGTGGTGTTAATATGATTGTATCTCACTTTACCTGTGCAAGATGTCTGGTAGACAACTTGCCGGGCTGGATGTCGTGCATCACCGTGAATCTACATGATCATAAAATCGCACATGCATACGATATCAATGCGACAACTTGCATTTTTTGTCTATTGCCTGTGTCCAGGTACGGCCTGTTCAACAGTTGTGCTGTCAAAGCTGTATTTGGCCGTCGCTGAGTGTCTACTGCGCCCCCACCAACATGTAGAACAAGTGAAGAGACGCTTACATCAAGCATCATACCGTGCGCTCTATAGTGAATCCCGGCCGGACACCAGGGCTGAGCACACAGAGCTTTCAGCATGTCTCGAAAAAAGCCAAAAAATGCTGTTGAACTTCTAGAAACCGAATTGAACAACAAGTTGCGGCTGGTTCAACAGCTTGAGAAGGAGAACATGCTGCTGCTCGTGAAGGTGGGTGATCGTGCAGGTCAGGAAGGCCGGCGCAGTGCAGGTGGTTGATTCTGCCTCCTTGATCCTGCATGGTGAAGGCATCGCGTGTGCAAGCTACAGCCATTGTGACTGGGTGCCACCCCCCACAGTACTGCAGCCAGCCCTGGGCTTGACGGGCAAAAAGCGGATGAACAAGCGCGTCCGCGATGGGTCTGAACGTCTTTACTGACAGGTATACTGCCACTGTTATTGATATGTGTGCAGCAATTTCTGCTCGCTGCGTTCTGTGATAGCTTGGGGCAACTACGGAGGCAAGGAGCACTCAGCGAAGAAGTAGCCAGTGCCAGTGAGCTGCTGTTGCTTGAACAGCTGGCAGAGCAGTCCAGAAGTGATCAGTTTGCAGCTTACATTAGTCCTGTGTGTCCCTCAGTTGGACAGGGAGATGGCAGCATCTTCAGCACCTGCCCATCATCACCTGCACTGGACCTGCGAGCCAAGTCAGCCAACAACGCAAGCAGTGGCGTCAGTGACAGCGGCGATGGACCAGATGCCGGATGTAGAACATTGAACAACGACGTTGATTCACCTGTGGTTGCTGGGGACGATGAAGGGTGTTTCTCTGCTGCCCCTGCTGATGACCCTCTTTACCTCTTCAAGCTCTGCCTTTCACTGGTATGACCTGTCCATGATTCAACATTACATCGTAGTTGGACAAACTGTCATACCCTGGGCCACAATACTTTGCAGGATAGCAGCACCTGGCTACAAAGGCTCGTACTCTTATCATAAGAGTTTGGTTCAGGGGGGAGATAGCCAGCAGCTGTTGTAGGGCACAGCACCAACACCAGCATGTGAGGTGTTGTTTTTTAAGGGGGAAGGGCCACTTGCAGGCTTACATACACACATAGAATAGTATAGCATCTAGTCATTTTTTTCCCTCCTGGGTTTTCCAACTTCACACAAACACCTGGCCCAGGGACTCACCTGACAACTGCAGTATGACTGTGTTCTTGATCCCCTTTCAGGCACAGGATTCCCGTACTGAGAGCCCCAGCTTGCAGGATCTGCTGGCTGCCGCAGAACAGGTCAGCAGCAGGTGTTTGGTGGATGAAGATGCTGCAGCTCTAGCCATGCACACAGCCCACGGCAGCCCCCCATCATGTACAACATGCCCATGATACACATGTCAATGCCTGTGTGAGATGCTTTCAGTGTCCAATCTGAGACGCCCCTCTCCCCCTTGTGGTGTGTTTAAGTTCCGGTTGTGGCCAGCTGCCATCTTATGCTGCTGCACCTCCCAGTCGCAGCAGTGCAGACCCAGACATTGGTATCCATTGGGCATGCATGGTTTGTGTCTCCTGCAGATGGCTAAAGACATGTCCTACCACCTACACCAGTTTGAGTTGGGTGCATACAAAGCAGCATTTGCACCAGATAATCCTGCCCGACCACAGCCAATACGGCGCATTAGGGCAGCCTTCCTGCAGTACTACAGTCTTTGGTGCCGAGCCGTTCTGACTTCGCGTGGTGATCTGGCAACTGATGTCACCCTGACAAGTTATGACGGTTCTGGCATGATGACACAGGTGGGTAATGGAGCCTATGCTTCTTGGCAGTCACTCAACATTCTGGTTGCGGCCAGGCCAAGCACAATGCCCCAGACTTGTCAATGACATGACAAGTTGTCATGTATGGACCAAGCAGGAGTTGCTTGACGAGTTCGGCAGACTGCTCAGCACCGTATACAGTGGGCAGACTGATCACCATAACAACAGAGGGCGTACAGCTGCAGTTGACCTGAAATCTTAGAGATAACAGCACAAAATCATGTCCGTGGCAAGTCATTGAAATGGGTCCATGTGCACGCTGTTTGCAGGAGCATAATCGGGCTTTGTACAGGACTTTCATCCGCCAGCTGGGGCTCAGACCAGATCAGCTGCAGTACCTGGCACAAGGCATTGTTGTTCTTAGGGACTTGAGAGCCCCTGTGTTGGCAGCCACAGGGCTGATGCAGCAGGAAATAGCAGCACATGAAGCCAACTGCGACAACTCTTCATCACCAGCAAACACAGCAGCAGCAGCAGCAGCAGCAGCAGACAGCTCTAGTAGCAGCTCTGCAGATGTGGACTGTCAGCTAAGATCAGCATCAGACTTGTCCTCCATGCACAGGAGCTTATTCCAGCACCTTGGGCGCAACAATTGGCAGGAAGAAAGGCTTGCACGCATGCGGGTGCTGCTTGGTAAGGATCTGATACTCAGGGCTGCGCTGGGAGGCTTTGTATTTGGTGCCTTGACCTGGCCGCAGATTGCCAAGGCGGTTGTTGGAGCAAGTCCTTTTACTCTAGGTGCTATGCCACTATCAGTGGCAATACTTGAGCTCCATGATGAAGTGCAAGGCCAGCAGCCAACCAACAGTGACCTGCAGTGTTGACGTCGTGAGGTATTCAACACAGCCATTGAATTTTGACAGAGAGCCATGAGCTTGGTTTCATGGTTATATTTCAAGAACTGCAGCTGTTGATTTACACATGTTACTGGCATTATATTGATGATGCATATCTCCAGGAGCATGTCAGCAACCGGGCCACAAGCTGCCCATGCATAATAACTGCTGAAAGGTTATGAACAAGGATTGAAGACCATGCTTTGCATTCCTGCATTGGAGAACAAACAGCTTTTGCATTTTATGTGTTAGGCAGGTCCCCCATTGGTACAGTTATGAGTTATTTCTATGTAACCTGAACATGCATTCTATCATGCATAGATGTGTTGCTACCTGTCAGGTGGCAAAGGGCTGTGCTGCATCTGATGCATGAAGCATTCTGAGAGTTGTGCATATATGTGTTGCCTTTGTTCTGGTCAGGGAGCAATGAAGTGGTAATGTACATCACAGCCTGTTGCAAGTCGCCTGTCTGCTTGATCACGTCACAGCTGGTACGACGTCACTTAGAAACTTGCTCAGTGACTTTGTGTTCTCTGGGAATTGAAGTGCTCACAGAGATGTATCATGGGACATCATGGGACTGGCTGTTCTCCTGGTTTTCTGTGTTCAAATAGAGATAAACCCCAAGATGACAACCCACGTGGATATCAGGCATGTGGCATGTTGCCATGTTTTGCAGTTATTGGCAATTGCTGGCAGCAATACATGTCCCCTTAATACTTATCAGTGACACACTGTAAAGACACTAAACTCAGGCCTATGCTGGTCAATGGTCAAGCCTAGCAGCAGCATGATGATAACAGGGTCCTACATGGGGGGACCTACTTTTCCGGCTTGTTGCACATGTTGTTTGTAAGCTTAGGGCGTCCTTGAGCTTAGGACGCCCAGTTGACTGTTGTCCTTAGCTCTTGACTTTCGCGTGCAGGAGTTATCCAGTGATGTGTTACATCATCTTCCACTTTGTTTATGCTTTCAAAGTATTATAAATTATTAATACCATAATGTCATTACTCTGGTGGGTCACAGCCGCCATTGTGCAACTTGCACATAGTACGACATATTCGGTCAGCACAAGTTGACAACGTTTTGATATCAACAGGCGTCGTCAGTTAGCAAGCCGCGATTTCAGGATCTGCGGTAATCCAGGCTCGAAGCTTGGTTTCAGTCTGTCTCCACCCCACTCCCCCCAATCTCCCCCCTCTCTAACTAGGAACCAACCTTGCCTTGCTCAGGACAAACTTGATGTATCCAAAGTCAAGACGTATTTCCAGTCATACTCCTCCCGCATCTCAGCATACTCTCCCAAGACTGCACAGGCTACCCACACAGTCGCACCTGGCACAGCAGGACAGACCCGCACACACACTGCAAACCAGTCATGCTCAGCCTGCCTCACGGTGTGCTCCTCTGCAAGCTTAAAGAGCCTCTAACGCTATCAGCCCATCACGACCCCTACACTTTCAACAGTAGGGTCAAGGCCCGCGCGAACTGCTAGCTGGCTCAGCGCAGTCCCTCCAGGCCCAGCGCTATCTGGCAGGGTGAGCAGACATCGCCATGAGACTCATCACAATCAAGCCACATCACACGATAACGCTGCCAGACCGCACTGCTCGGCCATGGCTATGCCAGCCATGCAAACGTACCTGGCACAACAGCATCCTCCTCCGGACAACAATGCAGCCACCATCCCAGCAGGTGATGGCAGCCGCCAGGCTGCTGTCGAGATCACACCGGATGCCCTGCGCTACTACACAACAGCGTCAGAAGCGTCCAACGGCTCTGAGAAGTTGGTCTTCTCAGCACACTCTAAGGGCATGTTTGCACTATCCCATTGTGCTCTGTTTGGTGCTACTGAAGGTTCAACTTGCCCCAGGCTGGAGATGTCCCTGGCAGAGGACCACAGGTTCGGCTCGGGCATCCAGAGCCAGCTGGCAGGGCCTTACAGAGAGCTGCTGAAAATTGACATCAATGAGGACATCTCATGGTATAACCGCAGCATCTGCCTGCTGGAAGGCCTCACCAGCAATGCCTGCATCACACTGCAAAGCTGTTGATGCATCTTTCCTTGGGCCAGCAGTGGGTCCTGAGCACTCCCGCCCTATGCAGAGGCTGAGGGATCTGAGCAGCTTTGCAAGATGCTGGAGCCATGTGACAAACACCTGCACTTCCTGCAGACTATCAAAGGCAAAATGCACGCACGATTTGCCTTTGCAGTGCTTACGTATGGTTGTGCAGAGTAGCCTCTAGCAGCCTGCAGAGAGGTTTCTGTTCAGTGCAGATATTGGAGTGTTGAAGTACTTGCTGTAGGATGAAGCTCAAATCACGTATAGCCATAGTTGACTCTAGCAAAGTATCATCAACGATGATTCATCATCCCAAGGGCCTTCCTTCCGTCCTTCCTTCATCATTGATGGTTTGCTCGATGGTTCGCTGTACACCTTCTATGGCCGTAGACTACGGAAAGTGCTGGATCATTATTCATCACAAGTTGTTCAGTTCTGGGGTCGTAACAAGGCTTAGGCTTCTCTACTAGTATGGGACCTCCCTCACTGGTACTAAGCCTTTACTCAGTAATACGACCCCTGGTTTAAAATCCAATGACATTTATGACCATGTAACGTGCCATTGTCAGACTAGGGCCCCAGACAGAAGGCAGGAAGGAAGGAAAGGAACTTAGTCGCAGGTTGATCGCGCTTCGGACTTGTCCTCATGTCCATCCTGGCACCAGGAACATTAATCCAGGAGCCTCAGGGTTCAAACCCATCTTGAATTAATCTGCCTGTGTCTGTCGCGACCATGAGCAACGCATCGCACCTGCACCCTGCTCTTCTGCATGCAGTACAGCATGCAGCAATAAGTCACGATCAGCAAGCCATAGCGTTACTCCTCTGCACCAGCAAGCAGCTCACAAGCACGATCCATGCACACTGTAGTGGCTTGGTCCCCATAACATGCAGATTGTACAGCTTGCAGCAAGCCCTCGCATTTGCACAGTGGCTTGCAGCGCATGGGTCACTCGCCAGATCCCTAGATATAGGCCCATACGACCCAACCATCCAAATAGGTCATAGGAGAGACAGGGCTACAGCGGCAATAGCAGAAGCACTAGCACACACAGCCAGCAGCAAAGGAGGCCTGATGCTGCAGCAGGTGGTGCTGGTTGAAGTCTCCAATAGCCCCACATTACTGCAGCAGCTGTCTCACAGTAGTCAGCTGACGGGCCTTACACTGCTACTGCCACGTTACCAAAGGTGCAATCCAGCTGCTGTTGGTGAAACGGTCACTGCTCAAGACCTGGTACCAGCACTAGCTGGTGAGCCATTGGCAGCAGTGTTGGCAGGGTGGTTGAGACCTCAATTGCCAGTCCTTTGATGTGCAGTTGCAGCATGCATCGCATCTGTGACTCACACAGAAATTTAGCGGTGCTGCTATGGGTCATGGTGCCTTCTTTTGCGGATCAGTTGATCTAATTCACTGATGCTTGCAGGTGCCTCACTTGGCCAGCCTCTATCAACCTCCTTGTCGTTGCTCCTTGACGTGATTCAATAGGCTAGTATGGCTCTGCTGGCTCCTTCAGCACATGTATGCAGTACAGTCGAAATATTGGTTCCTAATACCTTTCCAGGCCAGGTTCCTGTATTGCACCAGTGCATGTTGGCAAAAAAAGATGGCCTGCTTTTTGTTCTGTCTGCAGGGCTAACATCCCTCCGCAGCCTAACTCTCTTCTCCAAATGGCACGACAGAGACACAACTGCAGATGATCTCCTGCCAGCACTACAGCACCTCAGCAACCTTACCCTAGTGACAATTGGGGAACCGCGTCCCCTGGCACGACTGCGGGAACTTCCTGTGCAGCTCCAGAAACTGCACTTAATTGTGGATGATAACAGATATCCCATACTTGGCCGGCCACTGCAACTTGCACATCTTACAGCATTGAGGTTTATTGTCGTCAGCAGCCCCTGTGACTTGCCGCAACTTTGCAACAACAGCTGCAGCCAGTCGGTTGGCATTTGGAGACCCAGCTTTGACATGCCAAAGCAGCCAGTATGGCGCAACCCTCATTTGCAGGCGAATGATCAGCTGCCACCTGCGCTTACGGAGTTGACGGTAGCCTTCCTTGACCGAGGAATGGTCCCACAATTGCAACACCTGCGCAGACTGGCGTTGACAATGTGTCTCGGCGGAACAGCAAGGCTTGAAGGAATCAGTAGGCACTGCTGTCAGTTGACATCGCTGCAGCTCACCTTGGACGAATCAGTTGTTTCAGAGCTGCAGCCAGCGGCAACAACAGCAGCATTGCATGCGCTACCTTTGACGGACCTCCATTTACAGCTGTACAGTGCTGTTGGTACAAAGCTGCAACAACTAGCAGCAGCAAGCAAGACACTAACATCAATGTCAGTTGAATCATGTCAAAGACCTGATGCAGCAATGCTGGCAACTGTTGTGCAGCAGCTGACAGGGTTGCAGAAGCTTAGAGCAAGGATCATTGGTGAGCAAGACAGCAACTTCAATCATACATCATCAGAAGATGACGAGGCAGACGAGTACCTTCCTGCGAATGCTGATCAGCAGGCTGCAGGTGAACAGGACATCAATGCTAGTCAGCAGCTACTAGCTGCAGTGGCAAGCTTGCAACAGCTGCATTGCTTCTCACTAACACTAGGATGCATGGAGTGGAGGCATCAGGTGTTCAGCACTTTGAACACAGCCACTCAGCTAACAGCCCTGCAGTTGAGGCATTGTGGCCTGGGAAACAAGGCAGTGGACATCCTGGCGGCTAAGTTGACTGGCCTGAGAGAGTTGGATATAGGTGGAAATAGACTTGTTGATGCTAGAATATTGTCATTGATTGGCAAGGGGTTGAAACAGCTTACATACCTGAATTTATGTGACACGCTTATCACTCAGGTTGATGTGTCTGGCCTACCCCAGCTGTCAGTGTTGAGAATGGGGCCACTGCGTGTGAAGAAGACTGCTCGCAGTTGGAGAGATGTGGTCATGGACTTAGATGAGTGAGAGCAACTGCAGGAATGCGAGGGGTCTGTCTTGAGTTACCAACTGCTGTGTAATACTCGTGGTGTAGTGGCCCGATAGGCTGGAGACCCGGGTTCGAATCCTGGCGGGGGGGGGGGGGGAGGCCTACGCAGGGGGGTAAACTGCTACTGGATGTGAGATCCGTAAACGTGTGGTCAGAGTTCGCACGTTCTCGCGATTGAGGTGAAGGGTACCATGCGTCCCATGAGCCATACGCTGCTCGCTGGCTAGTGCCAGGAGGGGTTGGAGTCCCCCAATTGTATTGGTAATAGACAGTGTTTGCTGGCACCAGGCCCCGTGCTGTCTCAGCTGTCCTGCAGGCCTAGGGGGTCACCCAAGGCTTGGGGGGTTGCTGGACCAGCAGCTGGTGACCCATTTTCTCTTGCAGTAGTGAAGATAAGAAACTAGTCACTGGTTACTTCAAAATAGAAGAGACTTGGAATCAGTAGACGGTAAATAATACAACAGCAACTGCCTATTGATAAGCATCGGTCCATACTATCTGCCAGTCCAGTTCATTACCAGAAGTTGTGAGAATAGCAGCCTCAGGTATCTGTTTAAGGGCCAGAGTTGCGGTTCAGAGGTTGGAGGAGCCTCTGAGGGGTCAAACGGAATATAAGACTGCACTAGTATAGCTAAGCAGCTCAACCTACCACGCCTGACTCAGGCGTAGTAGTACTACACTCTTGAAGAGACAGAGCCATGCACTGCAACAATGGATGAGCTGGCAATCATACTATATACTAGTAGAACTAACCGTTATCATGGCATACGAGCCTCATATGGCTAGTAGCCGCCACCCAGGATGCCAATGCCATGCTTGTGCTGCTGTACCCGAGCCCCCCGGGTCAGACCCAGAGGCTCTGGAGGTCATATGACATGTGGAAGATGTTGAGCCCATCGTTGTTGGCAACATTGGAAGAGCTGGCAAATGAGCTGACATGTGTTGGCATGCAGTAATATTATTTGACTGCTCAGCAGCCGGGCCAGCCACAAAAGTCACCTCAGAATAGATGCTTACCGGACTGTTCTATTGTTATCATGAGAGCTCTGTACCACCTGTACTGTACTACAGTAACTGTAGAACAATTCAACCAACCTGAAGGTTAGACTTGCGGTTCAGGAGCTAGGGTCCAAGAGTGTATGGAAACCAAGGGTTTGGCCGAGAAGCCTGACTCAATAATGGTCCTGCGCTTATATATCCACGTGTCACATGACAAGGCTTATACATTGCATCCATTGCATGATTCAGCACACCAACTGCAGCTGTCCTGCCTCAAGCGCATTCTGGCCCTCACATCTGACACCAGCACCTAGGGCCTAGGCAGGCCTGCCTGTCTACTGGCCTGGTATACCAGTACACGTACCAGTAAAGTCTAACAGATCACCCTCGCAGGCCCTGCAGCCGCTGGTCTACCTCTTTCTGCACAATGGATAACCCAGCAGCATCTAGGTCTGCCAGCAGTGCCATCACTGCATACAGCACATTCGGCGAGGCCTTGCCATGGCTGCTATCAGCATTGCAGCTACTGCTGCTTGGCATACCTGCAATCGGATGAAGCACCTGCTGTTGCTGTTGGTGCTGCAGCTGCACAGGCAGGTTGCCAGATTGGCTGCTGTACCTGTGTGGTTCATAGTGCTGCCTGGAGAATGTAAAACTCTCCTCTGCTCCTTCAGCAGGGCCAGCTGCTGCCAGATTCTGAACAGGAACACCAGCTTCACAAGTCACATTAAACCCACTTTCCCTGCTGCTTGTCACTACTGGTTGGCCCATGGGCGCTATGGGACTGCTCCAGGGTTCTACATACACTGCTGTCTTCCCACCTGGTACCTTGGATCTGCTGCTGGCAGGCTCAGGACTAGCGGGATGTAGACATCCTTGCTGTCCTGCTGCTGCAGGACTTTTTGACCGTGAGCTGATCTCAGATGGGGGTTCTATTCTATTAACTTCCAGCAGCTCTGCTGTTGTGGCAGCTGGTAGGAGGGGTATGCTGGCTGCTGCTGTGCGCTCCTGTGTTGTGACATCCAAGTTGTCAAGCTTTTCCAAGGATCTAAGATGCGCAATAACAAAGCTGCGGTAGTGTGGAACCTCAGCACATGGATTGTCTGAGAGCCAGAGAATCTTCAACTGCTGCAAGGGCATCAGGAATCTGCACAGCAACAGTGCGCCACTGTATCAAGACAGGGCCCCGCAAGGCCAGGCTGTGCAGCTGTCTCCGTGGTGAGCAAATATGTTGCTCTGATGTAGCAATGCAGGTGCTAAATGGGCTGCCTTTGAAACTGCTACTCACTGTACACTGCCGCTGACATTGCAGCTAGCAATGCTCCAGCCAGCAACGACAGTTCTCTACAGTGACGCCATAGATCAGGGCTGTCTGCTGGTGAAATTAGTGAATGGTAACAGTGACCTTCGTGGTCTTGCAGATACACGGTTTCATCTATCTGTGAGACTTTCGTGTCGTGTTTCACCTGATGTCATTGATGTCTGCTATCAAGTTCTTGCGCAAGTACAACTCCTTCAGGTCTTTGCAATGCATAAAGTGCTTGAGGCTGGAGATGCCATTGACTGACAGTGACAGCACCTCCATCTTGGGGGTGCGCTGAAGAATAGATACATCTGTGGTAAACAGGAGGACGCCCGTAAGTGGACTAAGCGTCTGCAGCAAAGGTCAGCAGGCCCATCAGCAGCACCTGTGATGTCCTGACCCCATAAGTTCAAGTTCCTAACGTCATCAAGCTTGTCACAGCGAGTCTTTCCCTTGATGATAATATCCGTCAGCTGAACCATCGTCTCAAAGCATGCGCAGCTTTTGAACGGCACTGGTCGTATTGTAGCAGTACATTGAGACCACTTCTTAAGGATGGTGTCCGATGCCCTGCCTGTCTGTAGCAAAAGGTAATGTAGACACTGAAAGTATTTGAATATGCTGAGTGGATTCAGAGTCATCCTCAACCGATAAACCCTTGGCCGATGACATGAAGTTCTCTTGTTGTTGTGCTGTTAGCTGTCTAAGTGCCTTCTGTTGAACACGCGAAGACAGTGATACGGCTGCGGATTACGTTGGTATGACTGACGTGCTGAGCCAGGTGCTCAACGACACATCACCAGACGTGGACAGCTTGTTTCGGGCACTCTCAGTGCAGATCATTACCTTGAAAGCCGCATCTGCTTATTCAGCATGCCTGACGCTGATTTCAACCCAGATGAAAAGGAGGCACCAATCAAAGCTCTCGATGAAACTGACATAGCTTTCTTGAAGAATTATGGCCTAGGACCTTACGCAGCACCAATCAAGAAAGTTGAGGATGACATAAAAAACATTCAGAAAAAGGTCAATGAAGTGTGCGGCATCAAGGAGTCAGACACAGGCCTGGCTCCACCCAGCAGATGGGACTTAGTGTCAGATAAGCAGATGATGCAGGAAGAGCAGCCGCTGCAAGTAGCTCGTTGTACCAAGATCATTAACCCCAACACAGACGATGCAAAGTATGTCATCAATGTTAAGCAGATAGCCAAGTTCGTCGTGGGTTTGGGGGACAAGGTCGCCCCAACAGACATAGAAGAAGGCATGCGGGTGGGTGTAGACCGTACGAAGTACCAAATACAGATCCCTTTGCCACCCAAGATCGACCCCAGTGTGACGATGATGACAGTAGAGGAGAAGCCAGACATCACATACAGTGACATTGGTGGTTGCAAAGAGCAGATAGAGAAGATGCGTGAGGTTGTAGAGCTGCCCATGCTGCATCCTGAGAAGTTCGTGCAGCTGGGTATAGATCCACCAAAGGGAGTGCTCTGCTACGGCCCACCAGGTATGGGACAATGCCATGGGGCTATGGCACTGAGGGGCCTGACCCGGGCACCTATATCAGCACTGCCTGCACCATGCAGCATCTTCTACAGCTCATAGGACCCCAGCAATCAGACATATGATCATGCCAGTGCCGCTTGTGGCCACCAAAGTAGAGCAGCACTTTCAGGCAGGGAATGACACCGCAAGGCTGAAGCAAAGTGCATCTATGCACAGCAGCCTGTTGTTTCTGTCAACAACACGCTTGCTTGACTTTGGAATGCCAACAGCATGTGCTACTGGTGTTGAAGTGTCAGTGAAAGGGTGTCTGGCATCCTACTATACTGTTCAGCAACCAGAATGGGTCCTGGAAATGTTACCTGTGTGTTGCTGGCTGACAGGTACTGGTAAAACGCTGCTGGCTCGTGCAGTGGCCAATCGCACGGATGCTTGTTTCATCCGAGTCATTGGCAGTGAACTGGTGCAGAAGTATGTAGGAGAGGTAAGCAGCACAGTCATCAGGTGATAGTGAATTGGATTGCTGCAGCACACGTGGAAGGTGTGTCTCAGCAGTGGAAAGCCTGTGCTGTACACAGCACAGAATTATCAGGTGCAGCGAGAGCTCATTCTTGTTGCAGACAGCATCAGCAGTAGCATACTGTCAGCTTCTGGTGCAGTATTTGCCAGCAGACGGGTTGCCAGTGGTGGTGTCCAGTACCCAAACAGCAGAAGCCATGCTTGCAAGTGAGCTACTATGCAGGGGTTCAACCACGTACACTGCAGCAATCAAGCAGGACCTAACTCTTGGAAGTTGAGGGTCGAGTGTTTTGAACTTTCTGTGCTGTTGCTGCATGTGTTTTCTACTCAGGGTGCTCGCATGGTTCGCGAGCTTTTCCAGATGGCACGCAGCAAGAAGGCTTGCCTCATTTTCTTTGATGAAGTGGATGCTATTGGAGGTGAGCAGAGGCAGCAGCAGTATGCACAGGTCTGCAGCCGTATGCAGGCATTGCACACATCTGTGAGGGCTCAGGGTCTGGAGTCAAATGAAGTATACGTGCCTTATAGGCAGCATTTACCACAGAGTCTTGTGTTGATCAAGCCACAGCAACACCACTGCTGGCTCATGTCAGCTTTCCCTTGATGTGTGAATACTTGTGGACCGCCAACATTGGCCTCTGGAGTAGTATTGTAGCACACACAGATACTGTCAGCATGTTGCATCACACACAGTATGCTGTTACAAGCTCCATGCTCATAGGTGGGCGTCTGCCCATGTCATTTTTTCCAGCTGTATGTTTGTGTGTCCTCCATATCGTGATGCGTGTATGCTTGCCGTTGCTGCTGCACAGGTGCTCGCTTTGATGATGGTGCCGGAGGTGACAATGAAGTGCAGCGTACTATGCTTGAGATTGTCAATCAACTGGACGGGTTTGATGCCAGAGGAAACGTCAAGGTGGGCAGGTCATGCGGCAGCCAGTGAGTGCCGCAACGCATGCGAGCGAGACAACTCCAGTGCAAAGATATGTCTTTTGTTTTAAGTGGTATATATATCACAAGATGACTGTGTGATCCTGCAACAAATGGTCCCTTGTCTGCTGGTTGAGCTGACCAGGTGGCAATTATTAAAAGTGTACTCCATGAGCTGGTGCTGCTGTGTGTCTGCTGCAGGTGCTGATGGCGACAAACAGGCCAGACACACTTGATCCGGCACTGCTGCGGCCCGGGCGACTGGACCGCAAAGTGGAGTTTGGACTGCCAGACCTAGAAAGCCGAACTCAAATCTTTCAGGTAATCCTTGGTGTAGTAATTGTGGGCAACTATCTCCTCCATCTTCGTCATCAATTGTGCAGTGTTACTGCTGCTTGCAATTGTTGTGTGAGTTATGTGTGTTTTCTGACAGACAGTTCGCCCTTCCACTGCCAGAGGTGCAGACTCAATTTGATATTTCTCAACTGCATGGATCCTCTTGCATGTTGTTTGCTCCAAACCATCACAGTGTTGGCTGGTCTATTGATTGCACATTGCCTTGCTGCCTTGGCCCCTTGCAGATCCACACCCGCACCATGTCTTGTGAGCGTGACATCCGCTTTGAGCTGCTGGCGCGCCTGTGTCCAAACAGCACAGGAGCAGACATTCGTAGCGTGTGCACAGAAGCAGGCATGTATGCAATCAGGGCCAGGCGAAAGACAGTCACAGAGAAGGACTTCTTAGATGCAGTGAACAAGGTCATCAAGGGGTATCAGAAGTTCAGTGCTACACCAAAGTACATGGTGTACAACTGAAGCAACAGCCGCCGGTAGTCAGACCACACAGCAGCAGCAGTTGATTGGGGCGGGCCATCTGTCGTTGAAAAGCATTCTTGCATAGGTCCTTGGCATCGCATGCAAGTCTGCAACACTCATTGTTGTACTGGCCACACCCTGCACGCTGCCAGCAGCTGCACATTGTATTTCTGGCGTCACCGTCCCGCACTGCTCCAGCAGCGGCTCAGCTTGGCTTCACAGCATTGCATGTCCACTGCAGTAATTTGCAGCAATGCAGCTGCATGCTGCAGTGCACGGGGCTATAGGTTCTTTGGCATATGCTGGCAAGTGGATTGTAAGGCCAGTCATGTAACCTGAGATTCTCAAACGTGTCACCAAACTGTTGCGCCATCAGACAGAAGGCCTTGATCTTGCAAAATGAGTGGGTCCCTGTTTCATCGTCATCATCGATTGATGGTAGTTGCATGACATGTTGAGGACTGTCAGTTCATCCGACGAGTGAATACGATGCTGGTAATCAGCTGCAGCAGCCGGAGAGCTTGCCAGGGGTTCAAGGCACTACGTGGCGCGTTGTTTGGGTGTAATCAGATAAAGCTGCCGCTGCTCCCATACATCTCAAGTCATGCTTACTTCTAGTGTGCATCTCGTGTGCGCTTAAGACAGCTTGCTAGCTGCAGCTAGAGATAGAGCCATGCAACATTGGATGAGCTGGCAAATGCCATTCAGTGAAATGACATGCAACTGTGATATGTATACAGAACCATTGCAGCCCAGGATATCGAATTGACACCAAGACCAGCTCCTGCAGCTTTACACCCGCACGATGTCTACCCTGCACCTGCCAGAGATGCTACTGCTGCCTGCTGCCACAGTCACGTGTGCGTAAGTGCCTCCACTGCCGCCCTTGGCCAGCCTGCCTGGGTTCACCACCACCACCTGGGGGCTGCCTTGAGCAGCTGATGAAGCAGCAGAAGCAAGCAAAGCACTTTCTGTCGGTTGCTCACCCAAAAAGCAAGAAGTGGTTGTCAGGGTGCACATGGGGGCTAGATGAGAGGTAGCACCTTGCAAGCCTAGCATAGAAAGTCCTGGTCAGCTGTGAAGAGCAAACGCAGCCCAAGCGTGAATATGATATGCCCCTAATGCACAACAACAGCTACAAAGGCACTGCTTTCTGCCACAGACCAATTCTCGCCACAACCAATCCTCAACAAGCAGTACAAGTGTGGCCCCTGGAGTTAGAAATGGTTTCTTACCAGTGCTTGTTGCTGCAGCATAAGCTCCCCCTGATGCTGTAGCTGGCGCTGCTGCTACAAGCTTTGCGAATGGTGCTAGATCAGATGGCAGCAGCAGCAAGTCCGGCAGCTGCTTCAGCATGAGTGCAGCGTCAGCTGTCAAATCTAGACATGTGCCAGGCGGGGCAGGGTACAACGGATAAAACCTGCATGGCAGGGTTATCAACAAGGGTGGGTTGGACATCAGCAGGTGCATAACGCTGTGCCTCACCAGAAGCTGCAAGGTCAGACACCAGCAGCCGTCAGTGCAGCACATACATACATTGGGTTATAGCACAGAGTGATCCTCAATGCCTCAGAGACTGAGCCCAATGCACCAGTGCCGCACCTGCGCTGGCCTATGACATGGCTAGCCAAGGCTCCCAGTCTGTCTGCTGGCACACCAGGCTCTGTCTTTGCCAATTCTGCACTGCTCAGGTGCCTGAGCACGTCAGTGGTGGTGCCAGCAAGCAGCATGCCATCAACCAAGAAACTGCAGGGGTTCTGCAGGCTGACAAGTTGCTGCAATACACCAAGAAAAATGAATGTCAGCCTGTGCTCTGTGATGGAACAAGGTTGCAGCCTGCTGGCATCACATATTGCACCTCCAGCAGCTCACATGCAACAGTCCTCGTGAAGCAGTTAACAATGCTGCAATGATCACTGTTTATAAGCTGCGAGGATTCCACTGACCTGTTCTGGTGGCTGTATGTCAACAGCTGGCTGAGGGAATGTTGGATGGTGGAAGGCGTCCCGCACTGCAGGCATCAGCACAACCTGACAGGGAGAAGACAGCGCTGCCTGCCACGCATGAAGGCGCTCCAAAATCTGCAGCACATAGAACAACAACACAGAATTATTCCTGAAGCACTGTCATGGTGTACGCAGTGCAGGCACTGTCTGCTTAGCCAAGTGGCAAAACTTCACAGCTGTTACCTGGCAAGCAGCAGTCATCAGTCATGCGTGTGCAGTTACCAGACTGGACAGCATCCCTTGTGATGATCTAGCTGTGGGGCCAGGTGGTGCTCTGCGTGCAGCATGTGCTCACCTGTGTTTGGAACAGCTGCTGGTATGTGACATCAATCATGCCACCACTGATGAGCAGCTGCTCCACATCCACAAATGGACCCAGAAGTACCTTCAGCAAGACATGAAGTGTGTGTTGGTCATTGTATCGAATTAGGGCCACATAAGAGTACAAACTGCTGAAGGACCTGGGTGCACAGTGCTTTCTGCAGGAAGAGCTTGCAGTGTTGATGTGTACACAAGCGCATACTTGCTGCCACCAATACCCCAAGGGCTGTTGACAAGAGAGGCTCAATGGCTCCTCTGTTGCTGTGGCTGACACAGCGAGGATCACTCAATCATGGTAGCAGAGTTTGCAGGAAATGCTCAAGTGTGTCAATGCAAGCAAGCAAGGTATCAACACACCAAAACCCACCAGCATGTTTGGAGGACTGTTTTTCAGGTCCTGCAGCAGCTCATGCAGCGGGTCATAAGCAAGGTCATCTGCCAGGGTAAAAGGACCAGCAGCAACTGCCACTGACAGGCCGCTGCTGCAGGCATCTGCACCCCCAAGAGCTAATGCATCAATATCCATTGCATCTGCTGTTGCTGGAGTGGTGTTGTGTTGTGCACTGGGTGGTGGCAGGTGGGTCCAGATGTGCTTGGCCAGGATGCAGCAGCCACTGGGGTTCACCCCCTGCACTGCAAGTGCCTGTGCAGCACAGACACACGGCACCTTGCGGCTTTAGACTGCCTCAAGAAACTCAATCAATCCAAGCTTCTTGCAGTCAATTCTCAAGACACTTTTGGGGCCTATGGTGATGCACCCAAGGCAATGCTCCTGATGCATGGAATGTTCATCCCCCTGTTGTCACCTGACGATTGTGGCGTACTAGATGCAGGCCTAAGGTTGGCATCGCGGCTGTGTAAGCACCAGCTCTCACCTGGCCCCGGAACAGCCGGTATGCTTGCAGTTGACTGAGGTCCAGAGAGACCCGGGCTCCATCACTGATGATACTGTCACCCTCAAGCACAACTGCTGTGTCATTCAAGGCACCTCCTTCCACCTCACACACAACACGACCAACAAACAAGCTCTCCTCCTACACACAGCAGCAAGAGTTGGTGCGCATGTTGCTGTTGCATCTGCTGACTTGCAAGCATAAGCCACCTCAACGAGAGGCCACCACCATGGAACTGTCGAAGCGTGTGGCTGTGGTGACAAAGCAATACAGCAGTAGTCTGCCTTCAGCAGGACAGGGCCATGCCGTCAAACAGAATCCAGTGGTGCTGCTGCTGATTGAACATGTGTTAGGCAGCATTGGCGATTTGTGCTGCTCAACTCAGTCCCTTTTCTCCACGAAGTTGTGGTAGACTGGTTTTCAGTCAACTACTCTTGTTGAACAGCTGCTGTGTGTAAGCTCACAACAGGACACACACACCTGCACTGGGACTCCCACAGGTGCAACTTCCAGGCCCTTAGACCGGCTGCCTGCTCCTTCTTGCCCTGCTGCTGGTGCTACTGCCAACGCCCTGGTGAGCCACTTTCTCCATGCTGTTATCCTGTTGTTGACTGCTGCAACCTTGTCCTCAAGTCGCTCCATCATATACAAGTGGCGGGAGGGCAGCTGCACACCACATGGCTCTGCATGGATGAAGCGAGCCTGCACATTCACAGCAAGCCACATCAGTGGCAAGCTCACAAAGGAAGCAGATTCCAACAGCAGCGTGCAAAGCTCCTTGACAACTGCTGGCACCATGGTGTGCACATGGCTTGAGCAATGGCTGGATGAGGGCCGGGGCTGCTGCTGTGACTGATTGCTGATGCTGAGGTTTTGAGATATGAGTTGTGTCACTTGATGGATTGTGGTGACTGGCAGGCTGCTGCTGGCCGCTTGTCTGCACACCGACTCACCTCTGCTGTTACTGCCCTAGGTATGCTGGAGTTCATTGTGGACACTACTTGGCCTCTCTGCAGACAGCAACAGTCGCAGGTGTGGCTGATTATATGACCAGTGGCATGCATTGGAGAGCATCAAGGATATGAAATGCAAGCGGCAGTGCCAACAGCCTCAGCTGTAACTCCACTTATGAAAGAGGACACAGTGCATTATATTATGACCCTGCAGTTGCTGGCCTGGTATGCGAGAAAGCCCGCTGTATCTTACATTGGTCCGGCTCTTGAAAGCTGTCCTAGGTGCGGACTGTGGTGTTGCTGGTGATGACTTATTGTTGGAACCCAGTGGCGTTGCACCACCAGCTGCTGCTGCTGCTGCTTTCCTGCCTGTGAGTGGTGTTGCTGGTGGCCCATGTTGATCTGCTTTCAAGGTATCTGTCAACCTGCACGCACAAGAGCAGCAGCAGCAGCTTGATGCGGGGTCCCATTTGCTGCAACAGGCATCATGGTGGGTATCTGCAGCTGGGTGTTCCAAAAGCGTCATGGCCCTTCGGCTGAGTGGATGCTCAGAAAGGGCTGCATGTGGTACCACAAAATACTCATCAGACAGCAGTGTCGTCAGTTTTGCACCTGTTAAAAATATGGAAGCTATGGCGGCTGCTGCCATGGTGTGTTGTGCACTGGCCGAATTGGGGAGGTGGCACTAAGTGTCAGCAGTGCTAGGGGTGCCAGGTTTTGTGGTGCATACCCTGCAAAACTTCTGCTGCCATCCCATTTGCCTCCAGGAGTTGTCAGCCCTCTGAGCTGGTTCTCTTTGTTGTTGCTGCGCTGGAGTCCTGCCAGGAAGCTGCTCAACAGACTTGCACTGGGCGGTTGGCCCACAACACCACTGCACAAGGCAGCAACAGGGCATCATGATCTTGCACTGCAGGTTTTCACATGCTTTGGTTGTTCTGTGACTTCCTTGGGGACCAGCAGAAGCAGGGATGGGCAGCACCTTAACACATGGATACGACGAATCACTTGACCCAAATATCAACGGACCTTTGCAAGCATGCCCCACAGCAGGTACTGCTGTTCTGCCGACAAATGACCCATTGCTGCAGATGCATGCAGTGAAAGCCTGTGCCTCTAGTCCAACTGCTGTGCGACTGTTGTGGCTGCTGTTCGACTTACTGATTGATAAGGAAGGCATTTAGCTGACTTGCAACTTCTTTGGGTGTCAGCCCGTGAGAAGCTGCAGCAGTCTGCAGCTGGTCTACCATGCCATTTCCGCTGCACTTGATGCGTACTCTCCTTAACTCCTCCTCCATGCTGCTAAGTCAACAGACTCGTTTTCAAGCGTGTTTCGTCAGTGTCTGAAGACACCAATCACCCCTTGCTCCTCCCTGGCCAGTTTATCGCTTGATGTCGCTGTTGAGGGACCTGCAGCACTGAGAGAGCTGAAGGCTGGGCGAATCAGCTGCTCATGCCGCACGCGCCTAGCTCAAATGCTTCGAATAAATGAAAGTGTTTGGCAGGACAATTAAGTGACACGCTAAAGATCACACATCAGATCGCCACAAACTACTGTGCTTGGTAGTGCTGAGGCTCGGCGGATGCACAATAGATATACTACTGGCTGATTTCTGACTATGCTGCTGGTGATCAGGCCAGGCTGTGCAAACGAAAGGACAGAAAGCGCCAAAATACAAATTCAAGGTTTTTCGCGGCAAGGTTTTTCCACATGGCTTTCCTTGCAGACAGTTCCAGTTTGACGTGCAACGATGAGAGATGCAATAAATAGTTGATTTGTGATGCGAGACTCTGTGGCTTACAGCCCTGGGCGTAACAGACAAGGGCTGACGAATCAAGTATCACCGAAGCATCAAAGGAATCTAGGTGACAGCAGTTGTACCCGAGGATGCATCATGCAGCTCAGATGGTGCCAAGTGCATCAGCCAGGGTGATGCACTGCCACATCACTTGAAGGCTCACCAGACGTTCCAGCAGCAGTACGCGCTTCTCGTCAGCACAGCTTGTGACATTCACAGTTTAGACATATCTGTACGATAGCTGCCTCGCACTGTCGCCTTTCTGTCTGGCTGGATTTGTCCAGAATAATACGGTGTGGAGTCCTGCAAGATGCAGTCAGGCTTGCACTCCCGTAGTCAAACTCTTGTGAGATGTCCAGGCACCCACCGCAGCTGCGTCACGCTTCCGCAATTTCGATCATCCAATCGGCAGCATGCCAGCGCAAATGCAGCAACAGTCAGCGTCCCTGGTCAGTTCACACCCAAGAAGGTAGCTATCTTTGTAGAGCCCAGCCCTTTCAGTCACATTAGTGGCATGAAGAACCGTTTTGAGTCTCTCATAAAGACACTGCGTGAGGCTGGCGACGATGTCATGGTAGTTACTCCAGACCCCCAACCCCCAAAGGACTTCTGTGGGGCTCAGGTCAGTGCCCTGAATGCATCAGCCAGCAATGCTTGACAATTGAGTGAAGTGACACAGATAGAGTTGAGCAACAGGATTATGTGGCCATTAGCCACACAGGCTGTCCACAATGACGCAGACGGTTGTCACTGATGCAGTGCATCAGCATGTTTGTTGTTGCTTGCTGTGTATATGTGCAGCAACCTGGAGCAGTTTTCACTCCATGAGTCCACTGCTACATCAGGACTACATGAGTCCACTGCTGCATCAGGATTATCAGACCTTTCATCATTTCACCTGGTTGCCACTGCCATGGCTGGTGAAGGGCCACAGGACTGCTACAGCATTACCCTTGTTTAGTGAGGCCCAAACACACCACCCGTCAATCCATCCGCACTCCATTGGCCTGTAGGTTGTGAATGTCCTAGGCTTCAAGCTCCCTTTCTACCAGGCACCCACGCTACTCCTATCCCTGGGGCTTTCCGTCCGTGTCCTCTACTACCTATTCAAGCAGCGACCTCAAGTAATACACGTCAGCACTCCTGGCATCATGATGTTTGCTGCTGTGCTGTACGCGCGCCTACTGGCAGTACCTCTGGTGATGTCCTACCACACACACATCCCTGAGTACATCCCCAAATACACCTGGAAGGGTCTAGTGCAGCCCATGTGGAGCATCATCAGGTGGTGCACCAGGAGAGCTGATCTCACATTGGTCACAAGCAAGGCAATGAGGGTGAGCACACAGCTGCAGATACACACGCTTACCGATTACCTTGAGCACTGCCAATGCTGCTGCTCTGGCAGGCACTTCTGCCAGCCTGTAGTTGACGTGCATTGATGCCTCCTCTGGAAAGCTCGGCGTAGTGACAAATGCAGGCTATGGCTATTGTGTGGCTCGGATCGCTGTTGCAGAACAGTGCTTCCTGTTGCGCAGCCATCTTGCTGAGGATTTCACCATTAGCCAAATCCACACAAAGATGGCTGCGCAATCGTAAGCACTGTCCTGCAACAGCGATCCGAGCCACACGATAGCCATAGCCTGCGCATTTGTTGCTGCGCCAAGCTTGCCAGTGCAACATCCCGGGAATGCTCAAGGTCCAGTTCACTTTGCTCAGTAACATGATTTCTTCAGCAGACAGCGCTGTTGAGTGTCTCCTGGGGGTCAGGTGTGGCCTGATGTTATCAATGCAAATTGCTTGTACATGCTGACCACTATGCTTTGCTGGTGGTGCAGGATGAGTTGATAAGGAACCGCTGCAGAGCTCGCTCTGTTGATGTGTGGCAGCGCGGTGTTGACACTGACATCTTCAACCCCAAGCACAAGTCAGCAGCTATGCGTGAGCGCATGACAGATGGGCACCCTGAGGCCCCACTGCTGGCGTACGTCGGCAGGCTGGGTGCAGAAAAGAATGTGGAAGCTCTAAAAAACATACTGCAGCAGGTGGGGTAGGGTGACACAACAGGAAGTGTGCTTTGCACAACTTACTGAGGGATATACACACAGCAGCTTGCTTCTGCACCTTGTTGCAATCTCCCACGTACTTGTGCATCTGGTGACAACTGATTTGCCACTACTCCTACTGCACACACTTGGCGTGAGGTGGCTGAGCCAGGCTAGCAGGATGTCTTGGGCATCTGTATGCAGTAGCTGTCTCACTGTTGAGCCTGCATTATCTGAACAGTGGCAGACGTCATGCGAATGGATCACTCAGTACTGATGCATGATGCCCTGATGCTGCCTCCGCCTGCTGCAGATTCCTGGTGCCCGCCTGGCTCTTGTAGGTGATGGTCCTCAGAGGCAGGAACTGGAGCAACACTTCAAAGGGTTGCCAGTCAAGTTTATGGTAAGAGCACGCTGCACTGTTTGCTCACTGCTGCCCACAGCAGCTACCACAGTACGCATGTAATTGTTACTGTGTCAGGAGCAGATTACCACAACATTCCCTCTGGCACTGGTGGGCGCGTCGTTGGGAAGAAATTGCCATCTGAATGCTTGTGTGTGCCGGTTGTGCTTTTCAATTCATTCCTGCTTGGCTCTTGCAGGGTATGATGAAGGGACAGGAGCTCTCAGAGGCATACGCCAGTGCAGATATCTTTGTCATGCCATCAGAAACAGAAACCCTGGGCTTTGTGGTCCTAGAGGCCATGGCCAGTGGTGTCCCAGTCGTAGCAGTGGCAGCAGGCGGCCTCACTGATATCATAACAGACCCCGGCAAGGCTGGGTTCCTGTACCAGCCTCATGACTACGCAGCTGCAGCCAACTATGTCAAGCAGTTGATAGCAGATCCTGAGATGCTGGCGCGCATGGGAGCAGCAGGCAGGCTGGAGGTTGAGATGTTTGGTTGGTCTGCTGCTACAAGGGTCCTCAGGGAACGCCAGTATGCTCGTGCTGTCCGCTTGAGCATTGGCAAGCGGCGCTTCTGGCTGTTGGCGCTTAGGGTCAGCATTACCAGGCTATTTAGGGCTCTGATTGGTGTTGTGGCTGCTGTGGTCAACAGGATGGACTACGCCCGTGCGTACAGGGTTGCACCTGCTGCAGGTTCTCAGCCGGTCTCATCGTCCGTGTCAGTCTGAACACTGAGGTCAGGGCTGCAAGCTACTGCAGGTTGCTACCTGCTGCTCTTGAACGCAAGTAGGGGCAAAGGGTGGCGTGTTCTGGGTGTTTGGCATCTAGCAGAGTTTGGCCATGTACCAGAGGGATGTGCACACCTGGGTGCTGTCGCTGCTGCACTGTGTCTCATGTCAAGCGCATGTGGTATGTCTTGTCATAGTAGCCTGGTAGTAGGCATGTGATGTGAGAAATTCAGCAGATCATCTTTCATATCTGGCATTAGACAAGCATCAGAATTGTAATTCAGGGGCTTTGTGAATCACATGGGCCAGATGTGGTGTTCAAGATGGGGATGCTCGGGTAGGATGATACAGGATGCAAACTGGCGTAATTGTCAGTGACTTTCTTTGTTGTTGATGCAAAGCAGTGAACATTAAGTGTGGGCTGATGGCTGATGCCATCTGAGCTTGTGGAGAAGTTGCTCTGTATCCAGACAGAGCAGGGAGATGCTGTTTATTGGTTGTGGCCATCTCTATGCTGCAAAAAAGCATAAGCGACTACTGGCTGCCAACTGACGATATTATTATGTTGAGATACTCCTTGGCATGGTTGCGGTCATTGTCGAACCGTTATGCTACATCATGTGATGATCATTGCACGGTATGCAACTTTTCCATGGCCATACTGACTAAGTAGGTTACATAAAACCAGTCACCTGTATTTCTTCTCAGCAAAGGCCGCTGAGTGCCGCTGCTTGTCAAAGGGTTGAACAGCTTGATGCGTTGTTGATGCCATGTTTCCTGTATGGCTCATTTTTGGCAGTTAAACAAGAATGTAAGTAAGAAGGGACATGCTGTTGTCAAAGGATTATGGAGTGACATTATAAGCCATTCGCGACGCAGGCAGCATTACTTGAGAGCTAATGGTGGCTTATGCATCCTTCGCATAGTACACTCGCCGAGGAGGGCGACCCTAGTGAAAATTCAGCGATGGGAGTTGTACAGACACCGCTGTTATGGCTGATGGTGTTGGCGAACGCATGGATCTCCTACGTCTTTTGTACCACGTTTGTGCTTGTATGTCTGCATCTGCGATTATGCCGTAGTTGTAGATAGCCGTGGCACCAGTCTCGGCAGGAGTGAGATTTTCTTTCGTAGCAGGTGCTTATTACGACAGTTGCTGAAGAACTTAAGCAAGAATGTTGCATTGTGGCAAGGTGCTCAGAAGCTCACAGATCACCTGCCATGGGTGCAACCGCTGGATGGCAAGGCCAGGGTCTTCTACTCTACGCACTCGGCCTGGTAAGCAATGCGATCTACGTTCATATGATATCAACTTGCCTTTAGCACGTCGCATGGGGCGCCTTTAACCTTCAGCTGTCAAACACCGCAAGCATTTGTCGATACTTGCGAGACTGCGAGACTGGGGGTGCTGTTGAGATTTGGGCCCTTCAGAAAGCATATTTGATCGACACCGCCTCTTGGTTGTGTTGACCGTGTTGCGTCCGTCATGGGACAGTCTTAAAGGTGTCTTTGAGACCTGGAGAGAGCCCTGAAGAAGCTCAGGAACGTCGCTTGCGCGAGAGTCAGCGAGTAGAAGAGCGTGTTGTCTCTATCTCTGACGTCAGAGACTGGGACAGGGAAACATCAGCGTCTGGAGATAAGCTAGTAGTGGTTGAGGTGGGCTGGCAAAGGAACACAGCAGCGGGGAGCAACTGAAGTGCCTGATGAGCACAGCCTGTATTTGTGAGCAAGCACGCATCGACAACTCAGATATACATACAATAGCAATATCATCGGTTGCATCTGCAGGTGGAATCCGAGAATGTGTGTCAGACGGGCCTTGAGGAAGAGGCTGAACTGCATTGGAAAGCCGAACAAGCAGCAGCACTGCAGCCATGCCAGGGCATCAAACATACGTTCCAACGTATTGCTAGGGAGTGCCCAGATGTTCGCTTCCTCAGCTTGAACGTACGTAAGCCATCAGCAGCCAACAGTGTGCTTTTGCAGTGTGCATGCAAACTAGCAGTTCACAACACGTTGGTGGGCCACCAGGTTGTCACAGCTGTTGTGGTGAAGCCAACTCGTTGTTAGTTCGTGTACCCTGCTGGCTCGTGAGTGCCATTGTGCTGCAACTTTGCAGGGAGTGATCACGTAGAGGAGTGAACTATAATAAAGCACCATGTTGTTCATCGCTGTTGACGAAACTGTTGTTGTGTCCAAACGCATTGTGTTGCTCTTCTAATGGCTTGCCTTCCCATGTGCGACACATGTTTGATAAAACCATACACAACACATACTCAGCAATAATTAACGTGGTTGAGGAATTCGATGTATCCAAATCAAACCCGATTCATCCAAATCAAACCCGACAGGCTCACCTTTGGCAATCACAATCACTGTGGCCTGGTTCGTTGGCTCTGTGCCTGCCCTGGCTGCAAGCATCTTTTCAGTCCATGTTTGCATAGTGTATGCTGGTAGCAGAGCAGCTGCAAGGTGACATGCAATCCCATCAGCCTACGCAATCTCTAGCAGCTGCTGCCACGAAGCATCATGGGGCAATCAGCACAATTGGCAGTGATTGTCCAGGCAGCATTTGTTGTGTGTGTGCCCCATGCTGACCGGTTGCTGTGCTGTGCAGGCTGATGATCCTGATGCAGGGGAGCTCCTTGATGCTCTGGGCATTGAGGTGATTCCTTCAGTGCAGTTCTGGCGTAATGGCAAGATGCTCTGGGAACACAGAGGAGTGACTCAGCTGGATCAGGGGCTGGGGGAGGGGGTGCTCTACTTTGGTGATAGGTGGGGGGCTCAGCTGCTGGCCAGGGATCCTGTGTGGGAATACTTGTATCAATTTTTTCATCTCGCATGGTTACTTCTTAGTTGAAAGGTGCCATCGTTGCAGCCCTGGCAGTATTGATGCGTTGCCTTGCCTGTTGCCAGGGTTGGCAACAACTCATACTCCCCCTGCTGTACTGCATTTACAGCGCTGCTGGTGGTGTGACTGCCAGTGAACACGTGAAGGAGCTCCACACACCTCAAGAGTTTGAGGCATTTGTCAACGGCCAGGAAGAACGCGTATTGACGGTTGTGGACGTGTCTGTCAGCAGTGCGGCCCCCTGTATACAGATATTTCCTGCAGTGCTGGCACTGGCACGCAGCTTCAAGGGTTATGCAGCGTTTGGCAGGTAGGCAATAGGCCTGCCCAAACTTCACCGCAAAGCATGGCACATCCATTGGTGCTGCCTGACTTAAATTTCAAAATGAGATCATGCAGCTATGACACAGCAGTCTTGTGCCTCCACTGCTTTTGCGAGTGTTGCTGCTTATCCCATGCGAGGCAGACCCTGGTCAACACATGCGAGCGACAATGCATGATGGCTACCTAACTTATGCAAACATTGCAACCTCTGGCTGGTCTAGTGGCTCTGGGATACCCACAGGCCTCCAGCAGAGCCTCCTGTCTGTGAGATTGTGCAGGAGTTAACTGCTTCGTTCTGCACTCTGTTGCGTCATAGGCTGATGGGTGATGAGAGCCAGCAGACCCAGCAGCTGCTTCAGAAGTACAAGGTGGTTGAGGTGCCAACCTTCCTATTCTTCAAAAATGGGCAGGAGGTTGGTCGTCATGTGGGAAGCAGCAGAGGTGACCTCATTGGAAAGATACTGCAGGTGGGTGACCTCCCTCATGCTGCAAACTCACTCGGTTGTTTATCTGCCTTGAGGCCGACAGCCGTGTGAATGCCATGTTGCCGTAAGTTGATGCATAAATATGGAAGTGGTGTGTCTTGGCCGCTGGTCATTGCATCTGAAACTGCCGTCTCAAGACTAGAGCCAGCATCTACCTATCTTGCCAAGAAGGGGGTTGTCACTCATGGCGCCAGTCGAACGTCCACCACATTTCAGACATGAATTCAGCTGCTGTGTTACACCCTTTGCCCAGCACCTCTCCGCCATTGGTACAATGGTTTAATGCTCTCGTCATCAAGCCAGTGACTGCGATGGCCAGATTGTGACACCATGCCCAGGCTGCTATGCTTAGACGACTTGTGATGCAGCGGTCAAATATGCATCATGTATCATGTGTTGCTCAGGTCTGTGTTCTGTATCTCTTTCTTTCAGGTCCAGTCAGAGTATGGTGTTGCTCCTCCTCCACCACCACAGCCAGCTGGTGCCGTGCCACGCCGCCGGGGAGCTGTCAGGAGATAAGACAGGCAGCAAGACCCCCTAATGCGCTGCCTGCTGTCCTCACACATGCTAGCTGCCAGGCATCATCTGCTGCTCGTGCTTCAGTTGGCACATGTAGGCTGCACGGCTTGCAGTGATGATCAGTTCTAGCAGTGTGCAGCGTTGACTGTCTGTACAGCTGCTGCGTGACCTGATTGTCATGGTCGTCTCCTTATGAGTTTGAAGTCATCTGTAGAGGTAAACAGCAGAGCATCCTCTATTGCTCATTTTTGTTTCACCTGGCTGCTGTTGCCGGGATATGTGAGAGCGAGGGACTTTTGGAGCTACTCTGGTTGTAATGTTGCGTTGCTGATGAGGGAAGTTTGTTGGCTGGCCCCTGGTGCACTTTTCACACAATGGCTATATTTCTTTCACACAATCTGGAGGTCCCGCTGGTGATTACGGCTCTGGTCGCTGGATGATGAAATTGGGTGTTTGTACCGATGGTACTCGTTTTGCTTGTTGCAGTGCTATGCAAGTGAGGCTGCAGCTGCACCGTGCTTGTTACATGTGCTCTGCTTGACCATGTGGTCATGCAACCGGGTCACCCGGTTGAAGCGATGCTTCTTCTTTCCAAGTGATCTGAGATTTTGGCTGCAATCAATTGTACTAGTCAATGCCTTGCAAAATATGACTGGATGTGGCTAAGCAGTTGCAACAGCTAATTAGCCACACCCAGTCATATTTTTGCAAGGCATTGCACTAGTACTGCCTGGCAGGAGAGGGTTGTCCTCTTCTGCTATAGCTACTGTCATGACACATGTAAAAGAAATCTAGGAATTGACATGTGACGACTTGTAGCAGAAGAGGACAACCCTCTCCCTGGTACGTTTTAGTGATCACTGTGCAGTACGGTACTGCCTGTCTGTGAAACTGCTGCATCATCTGCAAGCAGATTGCCAAGATCTGTTGCAGGACAATTGCCTGCAATTGCACCGTACAAATGACTTGTTCTTTCTGAGGGTCTATTGAAATTGATTATGAGCTCCAGTGAGCACCAGTACATTTATACGTATGACCACTGTCATTACCAATACCAATACAATTGGGGGACTCCAACCCTTCCCGGCACTGGCCAGCGCATGGCTCATGGGACGCATGGTACTCTTCACTTTAATCATTACACCTCGGTGATACTAGTACTGGACTCCAGTCAGTACTAGTGATCAAAACTGGTCACTGGTCAACTGGTCAAAGTCACCAACTCACCTTGCACACAAGATACCACGGACACAAGACACCTAGGACCCATCCGCACATTCAATGTCAAGTTGACACCAGGCCTTATGACCAGTGAATCTTGTCCTCTGGCAGAGTAGACCTGTTGTGAGAGATCTCTAGACCTGTCTGCAGCATTCATCCACAGCTACCTTGCTACCTGAAGTCCCCCAACACAGTAGCCTGCTGTTGCTGAGCAGGCGGCACAACTCTGCAGAAGCGCATTCAACAAGAAGCAGCAGGGTCCAAAGCCATAGTATCCGGCCAGGATCAACAACAAGAGGCAAGCTCCAAGCACAACAGCAGTCTGTTGATGATCATGCTCCTAACAAGCGTCCAAAGACCGAAGCACGATGGGTGTCTGGGCGACATCACAATCAACAGCAACAAGACCTTCATGAAGCAAAGATGGGCTTCACACCTTCTCAAGGTGGCGACAGTGTGTCAATATCAACCACCACCTTCTTCAGCAGAACATCCACTGGCTGATGGGCATTAGCAACGTCCTTACTGACCCTCACCCACCGTTCACCATGGTGGGGGTCTGAAGACACTGCTTTGGCAAGCACTGCTGCCTGGCTTTCTGGTGTGCCTGCATTGCCCAAACATCACAGTGACTGAGATGACTGCTCGCTTGTAATATGTGGACATGAGACAGAACTTGCGTGTCGCTGCCGCATGGTCATACTGACCGTTTTGAACAAGCTACTGCCATTCAGAGCACCACCTAGTGAAGCTAGCTGCTGCAAGAGCCCAGTCTAATGTTTGCAACAGCAACTGGATCCTGCAAGGCTCACCATGCTGTCCTTCAAACGTGTATAGCTGTGCCCAGTAGTCCCCAATGTCAGGGTCCAGGGTGACTGCCCTCGTCCACCAGCTGCGGGCCTTGTCGATCTTTCGGTCTGCCCAGAACAGCTGAGCAACAGCAGCCAACTGCACGGCAATACGGACAAGGAACAGAAGGATGAGCACTTTGTGCCAGAAATGCACAGAGGTGCAGGTATAGGCGTGCAGCAGGTGACAGTGCTGATAAGCAGCTTCACAGCCATTTGTAATTTAATGCAGTGAATAATCGTCCCGCCTTGATTGTGGACACCCCATCCCTCAGAAATGGACACCATACCAGGACGCAGCAAGATGCACCTATCCCAGAGGCAGGAGCCTATCTGACAACCAGTTTCTGTTGTGTACTTAATACCCACCACATGAGGGTCGTTGTCACAACGCTTCATCGCGTCAGCTGCCTTACTCCGCCGCTGAGGTCTTGGTGCCATGGCTATGGCCTCTCCCCACAGCAGACCAGATGCAGGACAATCCTGCAGGCCCTTGGCCAGCAACGCCTCTGCTGCTTTGGTGCTGCCCGCACGCTGCTCTGTACGGATGGCAGCAAGCCATAGTTCAGGCGTTTTGGGGTTGCGATGGCGAGCCTGCAGCACCAACAAGCAAGGCATGTAGGCAGCTGTCAATGAGGGCTCCGTGCTTTTCTTCATACACTAAGACTTGTGTGCAGCATGCAAGACAGCACTGGGAGATAAGAAAGCAATGTTGGCTCAGACTGCTGCCTTAGAGAGCACAATAGAATGCTGTTGTTGCAGCTCAATTGAGCCAGTTGATTCACCTGTTCCAGTAGTGCTCTGGCCCGGCCAACACTCCCTGCTTTCTCCTCCAAACGGGCGGCTGCTCTCCAGAGTGGTACACAATCTGCACAACGCTTCAAGCCAGATGCATACGTAGCCCTGGCAGCTTCAACACGTTCCTCTTGCTCCTCTAGCTGACCCAGCATGAGGTACATCTTCCAGAACGCTGCACACAGGAAAAAAGGGGCTTTGTTGCTGGGTTGAACTGGCCTTCCAGGCACATGCTGGCAGGGTACGAGCATCCAGCAGGGTAAGTGGCCAACATATCGAGTCCAAGCAGGCCTTGACAACTCCTGGCACTTACTTGGGAAGCGTCTCAGGCCTTCTTCCAGCAGTTGCCGCTGTCCTGCTTTGTTGCCCGCCTCCCTCTCCACAATGGCTGACTTCATCCACACACGGGCAGTGCTGGCTGTGGGACTGTCACGAGCCTGGATACAATCAGCACAGTTGCCTGGGCATCAGCCAACTGCCGACCATGACATTTTGTTAGGCATAGAGAGGCCTACAACATAAGTGCTACACTGTGTAGCAGATAGTCCTACACAATGTGTGCTGGTCTGCAGCGTCGTCTGCATCATCCTACACATCCGGCTTATATAACAGGCAATGTCATTGGACTGAAGTAAACATCTGCATGTGTGAGCACAAACTGACGAGTCCAATTCTCTGACAGGCACTCAGGCTGCTGGCACAGGGACCAACCCACCTTTGCCAGGATTGCCCGGGCACGTGCTGGCTCATCATTTTCAAACTCCAGCTTGAAGGCAGCCAGCCAGACATCCTCACTGTCAGGATTGGCAGCAAATGCTTCAGCAAGGATGGCACGTGCCCCCGGCACATCACCAGCCAGCCACCTCTCCTTGGCAGCCATCAGCCATAACACCTCAGCCTGCAGGAGCAATCAGCAGTGAGAAGTACTATTGAGATCGCAAGATTCATTCTGACCGCAATGACTCAGCTTTTATCGTCTTATTTGGGCTAAGGAAGCTGAGTGTATACTTTATCAAGACCATGCACGTCTTGTACCAATGGAAGGTGTGATCCTCTCATGCCAGCTGTCCATGGACCGGTCATAGTCGGCTTAACAAAGCAGTTCCTATGTTAGTATCTTGAGCCCTGTCTCCACACCTGCGGACAGTAGCTGACAGCGCGTTTGAGCAGCTCATCTAAAGCCTCCCTGCTGCCATGTTGCTTTTCCAGTGCAGCTGCAGCCCTCCACACAGCAGACTTGCCGGGGAATGCGGCTAGTGTTGCACTGTATATAGCCCGTGCTGTCTCAATACTGCCGCGTCTTGCTGCTTCCTCAGCATCACCCATCCAGGTGCGACGCCTGTCTTCCTCTTCCACACCCAGGCCAACCACCTCCTTCACAATTGCCCTGCAGCACACAGCAGCACCTCAACAATTGAGACGATTTTTTGCAGCTTGCCAACGCACACAGCTAGCTGGACATCACTCTAAAGACTGTGTTCTCTCCTGAAGTGCTATCTGAAAGCTGCAACATCACAGCTGTATAAAAAGACAAGCATGTCTAGCAGCGCACACGACTCTGCAAGCAGTCTGTCATGCGATGGGGTCAGCAGACTGGTATCAGAGCTGACTGTGTGTTTGTGGTGCTGACCTGCAAGTGTGTACTGATGGCGGGGTGGCTCTCTCAGCCGCCTCTGCCTCCTTCAACCAGGCCTCCCTGCTGATCACCACACCATTACTCTGGAGGCTCTTCAGAGCACGAGCAATGATCTTGATGACCTGAAAACAGACACAACAGCCGCTAGCTGTGGCTTTACTGTACCTGATGAGAGCATTGTGTCCAGGTGCATGAAGGCCCTCTCCCAACAGGCCACTACGTGAATGGCCTGTGCAAGTGCCCTTGACCTCAACATTGTCTAGAAATATATCAGACTAACAATGGCAGCGCAAAGACCATGTCAAACACAACAGCTGGTAGTTCAAACCATCAAGCTCACCATGTCAATGTTGCCTTGTGCCTCCTCAAGTTTTGCTGCTGTGATCCAGATTGATGGGTCAGTAGGCACAGCTTGGCGCGCCTTGTTCAGCACCTGAAGCAGATCAAGCAAGCCATCAACACTAACTACCAGCTGCAGGATACCAGCTCTAGCTGTGTGTTTTCTGATTTGCTGGTATGGTCGAGTGAGCATGCAAAACGATCCCTACTGTTGTCGTAAACAGGCGAAGAGCGCAGCACAATGCCATCATGCTGCAACAATGCCTTCGCCAACAGGCTTGCTGCTGTGATGACATTGTGATGAAGTAGACTGCATCATAGTTCACCTTCTTGGCATTGTCATAGGACTCCAACTTTGCCAGTGCCAACCAAAGCTCCACATGTGCTGGACAGCACTCTACTGCTCTGCTAAGCAGCACGCGAGCATCCTCCTCTGTTGCCAGTTCCACAGCAGCTTTCCACAGCCTACATAACAGTTGAACTTCCAACTGTTAGGATGTCAAGACGCCGCAAGGTGCACAATGAGGCTGTGCCATGCTGCTGCATGCAGGCGCAGTTGGCTTGATTGATCAGCAGCACCAGTCCAACACTGCAAAGCAACCATAGCATTGCCCTGTAATGTACAGGTCAAGCCACATTCACTGCTCTGCTGAATGAGCCTTCATGCAGTTTTCATGTTGCAATGGCCTTGACACTCATTGGGGGGCTTGTCATAGCCTAAACACCTGGCAGCAAAATGCAGTAACATCCTGAGGCCCTGCATGCAAGGTCCACAGACATGGACACCTCTGGCACTCCCACCTGACAGACCCTGGGATCCTCTCCAGGGCTCTTCTGAGCACTCGCTGCTTGGCCACATCATCAGGTTCAAGCCGAGCAGCCGCCATCCACAGCTTGTAGCTGGTGGGAATATTTCCCACTCCACGAGCCAGCACTGCTTTAGCCATGTCTGGTGGCTGCAAACGAGCTGCTTCAAGCCAGACGTCCTCATTGGCAGGGCACTTCTCACAGCCCTCAGTTATGATGGTGCGGGCGATCTGAACATTAGCAAGAACAACAACGCATGATGGTTGTGATTTCATGTGGTCAATCAATGACAAGCGCAGCTAAGTGCTTCACGTCAAAAAGCGTGCAGGCAGATGTGGAATTACCTGCAGCTTTCCTGCCCTTTCTTCCAGCCTAGCAGAAGCAATCCAGCCCGGTCCATGATGTGGGTTGGTAGTAGTCACACTCTTCAGCAACAGACGCGCCTGAAAGGTTGTGCGCATGAAGAAGGGTAACAACAGCAGCATGAGTCAGAACCCGGTGACTGCAGATATGTTCTTATACCTACAGCCTGTCAGGAAACTGGAGGCGCTCTGCGCTCACAGTCACAAGTGTGATAACAAGTGTGATAACAAGTGTGATAACAAGTGTGATAACAAGTGTGATTCAGCTGGCATCAGTCCGTCAACGCCCTTCCCTGACAGAAAACAGCGTCGACCAGCAACGTACAAGCCAGTGGCTGTGACTGCCCTAAGCAGGACTTCTTGGCAAAATTGACCTCCTTCCCCCCCCCCCCTGACCTAAGAGCATCACCATTAGCAATGCAATATTTTTTTTGCCAGCACTGCGCCCCTGAATGCAATAAACTGGCAACTCACCTTTTGAATGTCGCTGATCTCGCTGCTGCTTGAGATGTCCTGGCTTGTGAGGTCTGTGAGGTAACCCTTGGGGTCTATGACCGTCTGGCCACTCACACTGTCAGCCATGCTGTCAAGCTTCAACTTGATGACGGTACGCTGGCCCTCACCTGCAGAGGGGCAGCAGGCACACACCGGTCACTGCCCACCATGAAGCACCTGTGCCCCCTGCAGGTGCAGCAGGCGTCAAGGATGACAAGGTGTCTTCAAAAGCAGATGACAGTACATGACTATACATCGGCAGTAACTGGCTGGTAGGAAACTGAAACTGCAGGGCCTCTGCAGGGTTCAAGAGCGGGGGAGGGTTGGCAACAGGGGTCTCTTTGCAACGCAACCCTAGTATGTGTCCCTGATCATGCCGTTCAGCCACATAGAAGTGTCACTCACCAATAGCAGTAAGGTCTTGGTTTGTTGTTGCTCCGACTGGGGTTGCCAGGCCAATGCTGGTGTTCATTTGGGTGGCTGCTGCTGCTTTTGTGAGCAGGCTGTCAGGTGCCGGGGCAAATGAGGCAAACCTGGGGCGTTTCTTGATGGTGCGGTCACCTACATCGGGGATGCCTTCCCACTCATCTGCTGAAACCTGCAGCGAGGACAACAGTAAGAGTTATGCCACATGCTCAGTCAAATCACTCCCTTTGTGTAAATCATTATCAATGTACAGCAAATGGCTGCTGAATCTTGTGGACTGCGGCATTACAAGGGTTCATTGTATCTTGCAGACATCAGGCATTGACATGTGTCACCTGCTGCAATCTGCTGGTGGAACCTGTGCTGTCTGTTGACAATTGCGTAAGTCAGTACAGACACCCCTTGCTCCTGCCTAATCCCACCTTGGCCAGGTCTCTTTTCAGGTCTGCAAACTGCTCTGTGATTTTTGGGTTGTCTGCTCTCATCTTCTCAAGCTGCTCCTTCATCAAGCGCTCACGGCGCTCCTGCAGAACAAGAGCAGCAGCAAAGCAGCAACCAATCTAGTGAACAGATGTTACACCATGTTTCAGACACCTTGGCTGCACAGATGCTGGTGATGGCCTCCTGTGCTGAGACGTGAGCTCCCCGCTTACTGGCTGAACACCAACTAACCCAAAGACTGTTCAATGCGCCCTCAGACTCGCCTTAACTTCCGCATGGTATGGGATAATGACATGCAGCACCCAGGTCTATAAAAACCTGAGCCCTGCAGCCACCGAAGACTGCAGCCAGCACCAAAACCCCAAGCCAACCACCACTGCTGAACCCTCACCACGGCCCCAAGGCCCCTACAGCACACCACCTACACCCTGAGCCCTGCAGCCACGCCTGACAGGGCGAGAAACCCTTGCCAGCTGCTTGCAGGAGGGTTCAGCAGGTGCACACAAGGGGCTAGGGCACAATAGGTGGATCAAGCTCAGCCCCTGTGGAGGTTTGGGTGGCACACAGGCTGCCTCAGCTTACTAGCACTTTTGTCTTCACCGGGCAGCAACCACCTAACACTGCGCAAAGTAACATGTTGTCACAACTTTCAAACATTAAAAGCTTACACATAAACAGCATAAGCTTACACATAAACAAACAGCAACAGCAGCATAGGGTGATGGTTCAAACAGAAACAGTGAGCAGTGCCCCTCACCCTTCTCCTTTCATCCATGAAGTTGTCGATGCTCTCCCAGACTCTATCTGCCTCCTTGTCATCTTCATCATATGTACCACCAGCAAACATGCCAGCATCACTGCCCATGAACTCGTCAAACTTTGAGTCATCGTCACCCGCAGGAGCAGCACCTCCACCCTCATCCTGCAGCAGCAGCAGCAGCAGCAAGCGGCAACAGCAGATGCAAGGCCATATTGGTTTACTTTGCAATAATCACAGCATGCCGTTTACCAGGGCTCAGTGCCAGGCAATTGCCATTCTTGCGCAAGCTGTAAGCCACAAGCTCCACTACCTGCCTGTATCGGATGAGGCGAAGGATGTGATGCACTGGGTCAGGTACTGCTGCTGCTGCTTCTGACACTTCTGCTGACCCGCTGGAAAGTGGGGCCTGCCAATGCTAACTAACAGGAACACTAAGGCTTGAATGCTCTGCGCACCATGTCAGGCTTCACTATAAATGTGGTGTTGAACTGGTGCCGGCACTGATCTGGGTCATGTGTCAGGAGAATGCAGCTGCTGGCTGAGGCGGAATCCATGTGCAGATGATCAAGAGGTGACGTTGAAATCAACGATAATCAAAGCAGACAAAGCTGTTGAGCAGGGTATGATGATAGTAGCAGGCAGTCCAGCTTTTGCCACATATCTACAGCACTGCTGTGCTTTGCTAGCTCAACTGCACTCACCCCATCGCCTCCCACAGGACCAGCACGGGCAGGTCCGATATCTGAACGAGTTGTAAAACCAGTGGCACCACGTCCAAGGCCGGGGACATAGTTTGATGGCGCCTTCAGAGCATTGAAATCCACTTTAGACCCCGGAGCTGCTGGTGGTCTCATCATGGCTGCTGCTTGCCAGCAAACACCCCACAGGGTGCTGCCGCAATGGTCGGCAATTAATTAATGGCTGTTGATCGCGTTCAGCTGGTTTGAGCCCTTGTGGGGCGACAAGCGAGGCAGAGCCAGCTCTGGAGGATGACAAAGAAGAACAAGCCCCAAGGTGGCCGGTTAAGTCTTGTAGTGGATCTGAAGGGTTTCAAGACACTTATGAAAGCTGTATCACTGCAGAGTCAGGTCAGGTGCTTGAGAACGGATGTTCACACTTCTTGCCTCCAGCCAGCGACAGCAAGCAGGGCTGTGACAGATTTCAGCCGTGCACGTATTGCACGAGGAAGGAACAATCGCCAAGATAGCCATGCAGACGCACGACGTAAGTGTCTGTTGACATTCTGACCTTCCTTTGCAAGGTACCATGGCAGCTGTGGATCCGTTGGCGTGGAACCAGCCAGATGCGTTATTCAGCTGTCAACTGAATCCGCACATTCTATCATGCCAGCCATTCACATGTCACTGGCATCAAGGCCAGCTGCGTTCCAACACACACAAGCTTTTCGCCCCGCACGGTCACGCGTAACCACACGCATTATGGCTAGCAGCTTTCATAACTACAGTGCGAAGACTCTAGAGGGTGCGTTGCTCCAGCACTCCATCCACCGTGCTCACTGACGTGTGGTTTGAAGCGGCCAACACTCGGCGTCCCAGTACAGTACCTCCGTGCTTGATGCAGAGCTATAGCACATTGTGATAGGTGCCAATCTCCGCATAAGGGGCGCAGCACCTTCGGGTCGCAGCCATGAGACTCTTACTGCATCTCTGAGCAGTACCTCAGGCAGTACTCTTGTTGGATGTCCAGGCACCCTTCAACATACAGTGTCTTACGCTGCAGGCACCGTGGGTGCTGCTTCGTGTTGATTGCAGGCAAGAATGTTAGCTTTGAACAGTACAAGGGCAAGGTTGTCCTGGTGACCAATGTTGCATGCTATTGTGGCCTGACAAACAGCAACTACAAGGTACAGAACCTGACGAGGGACGGCACTGACTTTCTGAATGTGTGCATTAGGACAGCAGATGCATGATTGGGCTTGCAGTCAGTGACAGCAACCAACCCGTCAACATCTAGTTTATTGATGATTGAGTGACTAGGGACACGTCCAAGCAAGGAACAGGGCCTGCAACTGATCATTTTCAGCAACTACAGGTGGTCAGCTCTTGCACAATACATAGTGATACAAGTCCGGTGCCACGTTCTGCGATGGTGCTGGTGATATACTGCAGGAACTGGTCCAGCTGCATGACAAGTATCATGACCAGGGCTTAGAGATTATGGCTTGGTGAGCAGCAGCAACGCATCTCTTGTTCAATACTTGTTATGCTGCTGACTGATGTAGTACTAGACAGCCGCTCTTCCTGTGCAGGATGTTCACTCCCAGCAACACCATCTTGGAGGCAGCAGGCACCCCAGACAGCAACTGCTTTATTACAATGCAAAGGTGCTTCAATTCTAGTATCAAGGTGTCTTGTTGATCGAGTGCACTTGTGGTATCTGCTGCAGGCCATGCAATCAGTTTGGTGCACAGGAGCCTGGCACCCCTGACCAGATCAAGCAGTTTGTGCAGCAGAAGTTTGGCGCCAGCTTCACTTTCATGGTGAGGCATTGACAAGCAGTGCAGCAGTTGGTATCTTTGTGGGACACTGCAAGCAATTGTGCAACCTGCAGCTGAGACATTGTCACTTGGGCAATTGCAAGCAGGTTTACAATGCGCTGTGTGCATGAATGATCCTCACATCACTGGCATGTATCAATGCCTGCCTGCCAGACAACTTCACCAGAACTACACATTGCAGACAAGGGAATTGCACATTGCCTATTACCTAAGCGCATGCCAGTGCCCATCAGCATGCAGACATCCAATGAGCCCATCAATATTACAACCAAATCAAGTAACAGTCCAGCAAGTCATTAGCCGGACACCACAGTAACTGCGTTCGGGGGCTTGTGCACTCATATATTGATATTGCTGGGGTTTGTCCCTGCAGGAAAAGGTAGACGTGAATGGGCCTAACACACACCCGGTGTGGAAGTACCTCAAGGGCGCCTGCTCAACATGTGATGGTGAAGTACCCTGGAACTTCAAGGTGAGATGGCTTCGCAAGCCCAGCCTCACCCGCCCACGTGCACGAGCACGTTTGGAACACCCAAAGCTGTCGCTAGTCAATAATGTACGTAACATCTACAAGCATATGACTCTTAGGGATAAAACGTGGCATGCACTGCAGCGATCAGTGGACTAGTACGGTACTTGGTGCAATCCGCAGTCTGCAAGCTTCAGTACCTGCAGCAGTCAGCCGTGTTCCTGTCCATACAACAACGTCCTGGCAGTAATTCTAACCTATGCATATACTTTATATACTTTATGTACGTTGTGCTTGTCACTGCCTCAGGCCAAGTTTCTGATTGACAAGGAGGGCAATGTGGTGGAGCGTAACGGAGACAATCCCCTTGCATCAGAAAGCAAGATCCAGCAGCTACTGGCAGCATAAGAGAAGGCTTCTAATATAGTATGTGCTTCGTTGTTGATGATCATGCCGGCTGCATGGCAGCGGTGTGGTATTAACCAGGGATGGACTGGCACATAAACGCCAGTTCGGAAAGCTATGTTCCACCGCGTCCGAGCTGCTTGGACACTGCTGCCAGCAGTCAATATCATATGATATTGCAATATCATGAACATACATCCGACGTCTGACACGGCCCGTGCACGGAACACGTGTTCCCCATGCAGTGGTACCGCGTGCCACCGGAGTCCGGTAGGGACGTCTCGCTCCGGTGCCATAATCTAGTGCTATTGCAGCACAGGGAACTCTGGCCATGTTCTGTTGCCTCTGCACTTGACAGATATTTATTCTCTAAGACCACAAGTAACAGCACCCCTGCCAGCCTGGCACTCGGAGTATCCTCTAGGTGGCCCATGGGCAGCCAAAAGAGCTCAGACATATGCATTTGATCAAGCACTATGAGGCTCCATACTCTTAAGACAACCTAGTACTGCTGTTTACTACACTGTGACTGTAACCTGGCAGGTGGATCAAGTGCATTTGCTGCTTACCAGCAGCTGATCAAGTTCGTCCTGCTGCTTTTGCCACTCCTGTTGTAGCTTCTGTGCCAGCTGTTCCCCTGCTTGTATGCTTATCCTATCAGCTTCTGCCAAGCCTGGGTCATGAAGCAACTCAACTTCTGACTGGACATCAGAATCATAATCTGGCCTGTTGTTATTGTACCCATCATCATCCGAGTCTTCTTGCTCATCTTCAAACTCATCCTCATACTCAGCTGTGACAAAGTCAGTTGTCACCAGTGTGTACAAGCTTCTGGTGCTGCTGCTGGCCCTGATATCATCAACAACAGCAGCAGCAGCTGCTGCAGCAGACGAACTGTCAGCGTGTCTCCCGTTTTGCTGCACCTGGTTCTGTGTTGACTTTTTGGGGGGTGATATGCCCCAGCGCTTATCATGTACCTGCTGCTGCTGCTGCTCCTGCACAGCTTGTTGAGAAGCAAAGGTGTTCTTAGTCCACAGGTAAGTTGCGTATAAGCTGCGTGTCATTCCTGCTCCTGCTGCTTCTGTGGCTGCTACCCAGTGCTGACGCCACTGCTCATCAGGCAACACACCTAACTGAGCAAATGACTTGCCAATGAACAACACATCATTTGCAGAGGGGGGTGAATGGCCCATTTGCATATGCAGCTTTGCAGATACTGCTCCAGCTGGTGCTATTGCTGCTGCTGCTGGTGCCGAAGCTTCAAGCAACACTCTGCTGGCACGCAGAGCTGCTTGCACCCAAGTGTGCGGTGGAGGGCCATACTGCTTCTGCAGTACTGCAACGGCATGTATCATGTTGGCCAGGTCCCACGCAGTTGCTGTTGTCATGAAGTGCTCGGAGGCTGTGACATAACACTCCCACCAACCCATGCCAGGGCCTGGCCAGGGTTCACCTGCTAAGCGACTAAACCGCTTGAACACTGTTCCCAACAGTGATAAAGTCGCAGCTTTACCAGCCCCACCATCAGCAGATCCGTTGTGGCTGCTGATAACATCACATGAGGCGGCTGCGAGGGCGTCTAGCCAAGCCGCTGGTGGCTTCTGCCCAGGGAAGGGCCTACTGCTGAATTTGCTGATCTTATAGACTGCTCCAGCAACCTGTGCTAGCTGACTAGGGGTGAAGAGACGTGTGTGGCTAGCACCCTTGCTGCTGCTGCTTGTTGTTGTGCTGTACACATCTGCAGTTGATTCCTCTGCTCTCCCAAAAGGGACTCCTGCCGCCACACCGCTGCCACTGCCGCTGATCCTGCTGTGGCCACCAAGCATGTCCTGTGTTGAAGCATAGTACTGCGCCAGCCAAGCCTGGTTTGGTAGAAACCGCATATCTGCCACAGCTGAGATGACACCTGCAGCATCTGCCGGCTGCATGCTGGACATGTGCACCTGCAAGTGCTGCAGGACCCTCTGCAGCCACTTGGCTGGTGGCTTCACACCTAATACTGCTAAATGATATAATACGTTACATGTGTTAGTAAAACTGCTGGCTGGTAGTTGAAGCAGCAAGGCATCCAAGAGCGGCTGCAGCAGCTGTTGGGTAATCAGAGGTCTGTCGTTCAGGTGCTGCGGCGGCGGCGACGCAACATCTGGGTCTTGTTGCTGCTGAATCTTGGACAGTGACCACAGAATGCATCCCAGATCTACAGCTGTATACTGCTGCAATACAGTGGGCTGCTGGCAGTGCAGCAGCAGCTCCCCAACCAGTTGCCTGTGAGGGAGGAGCGGAATCTGAGCAGTCGCCCACAACACTGTCAGCATCTGCTGAGCATCAAAGGATGACACACGGGCAAATACCGCCTGCAACAGCTTGTCAGGTGCCAGCGCCACTGGTCGCTGCAGCCCTGGTGGGTGCGCTGCAGCTGAATGTTTGTTTCCGCTGTTGCTGCTGCCTGTCTGGGGACCCTGCTGCTGCTGTACTGCCTGGCGCAGCAGCAGCATGTCCAGCTTCAAGCACCCCATGCCCCACAGAGCCATGGACAACTCAGCAGCATTGCAATCTTGCACATGTTCTACTACTGTTTCTGCTGCTGCCAGGACCCACTGGTGATTCGGACGCCACTTGAGCCTTGCTGCAGCCCACAGAAGTACTGCTGCTTGTGTTAATGGCACCTGGGTTTGAACCCCTGATCTGCCAGCGCCTGAAAGCCCCACTGCTCTGTCAAGCAGCAGCTGCTGCTGTAGTGCAGGGATGCCACAGTCCTGGCCCACAACACAACTGGGTCTGAGCCTTGCTAAACCCACAACAACTGCTGCTGCTTCCAATGGCTGCCAGTACTTGGTCCTGCTAACTATGTACACTGCTAGATGCTGCTGCATGCCCCTTGGCAACATGATTGTAGTGGTGGACAGTTGTGTCAGCAAGTTGCACAAGTGCAGGGGTGTAGGTGCAATGGGTTCTGCTGATTGCAGCCGTCTCCCAGTGATGTCAGCGGCTGCTGCCATGTTATTGCCCAGTGCCAACAGCATGTTGTGTATGAACCTTTGCTGCTGCCGCAAGTGACGGGTCTGATCAGCTGAGCTGTTGACAGCATCATGTAGTGCAGCTTCTAGAGTAGCACTGGTACTTGATTGTGGTGATGGTGCAGCTGTTGCGGCAATAACTCCTGGCCTGGCAGCAGCAGAGGCAGCAGCAGCTTGCTGATGTAGCTGCACTGCCTTCTGCAATACTGCTATGAGCCAGTCCACGTTTGCATGCAGAGCTTTCACATCAGCAGCAAGCAGCAGCAGCTGTCGCCAGTCGCTGCACTGCAACAGCTGCTGATGCCGTTGTTGCAGGACCCGTTGCTGCTGCTGCTTCAACTCCTTTTGCCGCCGCCGCCGCTCCCAGCGCCGCTGAGCACTTGTTGGCTGCTGCTGCTGCTCTTGGTGAATTTGGAAAGTGAGCTGCTGCTGCCGTGACTGCAGCGAAGAGCCTGAGGGTGAATCCTGATAGTGGTCCTGCTGACACCGCTGCTGTTGCTGTTCAGCATGGGGTGGTGGTCCAACAGCTGCCAGCAGGTCTACTTGTGCTGCTGGTTTGTCTGGCTCACTTGCTACACCATCATAACTGTGGTTTCCCCTGCTGTTGCTCCTGGTGCTGCTGCTACTGCTGCTGCCATGACTCTCCGCATCTTCTGAGTAAAAGCAGCTTGCACCTGGTTGCCGCCTGTCATCGTTTATTTGATGACCACTTTCAGCAGTATGCGTTTTCTTTGCAGCAGCAGCACCTGTTGCAGCATATAAGACTCCCAGCTGAGGCTGAGGCTGCTGCAACTGGTGCTGCTGCTCCTGCCGCTCTGTGATGCCTGCATGCTCCCAAGGGGCTGCTGCGACTGCTGAAAGCAGGCACCTGTGACTTGCCGGGGCTACCTGTTTGCCAAGGGCATACAAGCCTTGATAAAGGCAAACTATATTGCTGTGATATTGATACAATAGCAGCTTCTTCAGAACTGTGATGTATTGGGCAATTGCACTTCCAGTGTCCTTGCTGAGAACATGCTTCGCTGACAATCAACACTGAGGCATGCAAAATCTTGTGCTGTTGGCCAGGCGTGCAGCCGTGAACAAGACAGGGTGTGCATGTTGAGCCAACGGCATAACATACCTTGGTGCTGTTGTGATGGGCACTGAGTTGCCGGCTGCCGGCTGCACAACAATGCAAAGTACCCCGCACTGCCAAATGCGGCATGCTCTAGCTCAACAATGCCACATAATCATAATGAGGCCACTACAGCTCAGTTCAGGGATGTCCCGAGTAGTTTGCAGCGACCCGGGCAGGCTTCTGTGCGAGTTATAAGTCAATAAATCGCTCTACGTTTCCTGTGCATACAGCTGAAGGAAACCCGCCTACGCAATGTCGTGCTGCGGTGTGGGTTTGAATGATAAAGGCCAGAATGTTGTTGTGTTCTTTTATTATATATTGTTTCCAGTGATCCAGTGAGACAGATCGTTACTCCCGCAATGTAGCACACCGAAAGCAGAAACCACCCATCGCTGCCTAGGCTTCCGCTGCCGAGCGGACAACGAGCCCAGAGCCTGCATGACTCACCAGATCTGCTGCATATTAGCTTTTATTGAGAGAACGCACCACAAAGTTTTCACCTTTGAAGACATTCCGGCAAAGAAGCTCGCTGTCCGGCCTGCGCTGCCAACAAAATTGAACTTTGATTAGTTATCTCATGTATCCTTCAGTCTGCCGAGCAGGTGCCCCCCTGTTGAGCACCTGGTGTGTGGCTGCTGCGTTTCACTTGTGGCCGATGGCCTCAGCTCATTAGCCTGCAGCATGCAACGGCTGAGGCAGAGATTTGAGCACTCTAGCAATGCTAGGCTGCAAGTATGCAGCATTGGACCCTCCAGGGTAAGCAGATGGGCACTGCAGCTCCCGCAACAGAGCAGCATTGCTTGGCTCTAGCTTTTTCACAGCAGCATGCATGCACCATAGTTGTTAGGAACACTGTATGTCTTGACCTGGCGTCTTGGCTTTCACTGGGATGAATATTGTAAGCATTACCGCACCATCGCTGCACAGTTGGCAGAAAACCATGCAACACTACTCCCTGCTGGTGCAGGTACACCTGCTTGGTCAGCCACAGCATGAAATTTACAGCAGATCATTAGCAGCAGTGCATGTGAAACAGCCTCTCAGGGCTGCATCGGTATATGATGCTGCAACCACGGACATGCAGCAGCATTTCCTGCACCATGATGCACAACAGCTGCCTGCAAGAGCAGCAGATGTGCTCCAACAGCTGCGCAGCAGCTCAAAATCCCTTGCAACGGCTGTGCAGCAAAGTCAGCTGCAGCAGATATGCAGAAATGACGCCCACCATCCAACATGGAGTTCATCAAAGTATGACAGTGCAGCAGCTGCCCTAGCACAGCAGTTCAAGTCAGCTAACACCTGGCAAGAGCTGCAGCAAATGGTGCAGCAGTATCGGCCTGATAAGCAACAGGTGAAGCAGCAGCAGGGGCTCGAAGTGCTCAATCCACAGCTGCTATCTGGCTTGCTTAGTGCACTTGTCAGGTGTCAGCCATTGCCAGTACCACCAAAGAAGGTAACTGCAGCAGTGTCAGCGGACAAAGTGCAGTTCAGAACTTTTGCAGATGCCATCTTCAGTCAAGTGATGCTTCTGCTGCCGAACATGCAGCCAAGGGAGTTGAGCAATGTATTGTGGGCAGCATCAAAGCTTCATGAGCCTCCGAGCACCACCAAGGTCAAGCACATTCTTATGAGAGTGTCGTACCAGGACATGTCAGCTGCAGCCAACACACAAGATGTGTCCATGTGCCTCTATGCAGCAGCAAGTCTAGGCATTCAGGTGGCAGAGGAGCAGGTTGAGGGCCTGCTTGCTGCTTTTGCTGCTCAGTTAGATGCAGCAACTCCACAAGCAGTGGCCAACACCCTTTGGGCAATAGCTGTGCTGCAATGTAGACCTTCAGAGCAGTGGCTTGGACTGGTTGAAGAAACCTGTGCCAGGCTCCTGCAGCAGCAGGCAGCAGTAGCAGCAGTTGGTGTGCTGGGTGCCACCACGCAGCAGCAGCGGCAGCAAGTAGCAGGCTTCAACCACAAGGGTCTGCATCAGCTGCTGTGGTCTTTTGCAAAGCTGCAATGGGTTCCTCGTCACATCTTTGTGACGTCATACTGGAGTGTTACAACACATCAGCTGGCATCCATGACCCCTCATGGCACGACAGGCATACTGTGGGCAGCAGCAACCCTAGGGCTTTCACCCCCTCAACCCTGGCTAGACACCTGGTTCACCACCACAGCACTGCAGATGCAGAGTGGCAGGTTCAACCATCAGGATGTGGCCAACGGGTTATGGGCAGTTGTGAGGCTGGGCTTGCAGCCTCAGGATAGCTGGCTACAGCAGGCCTTGGTTGCTGCTGAGAGGGTTTGTGCTGCTGCTGGGGCTCAGGAGCTGTCAGTGATGTTGTGGTGTGTTGCCAAATTGAGGCTGAGGCCCACCGGCAGTTGGATGGCTGTGTGGCTTGATGCCATGTATGAACGCATGTCTAGGTGAGTGTGTTGGACACAGGGGCAAAGATCAGGTCAGTGCGACTGCGCAAGCAGAAGCATATCAGGGGTACTGCAGGGTTTGTCACACGTGTCCTGCACAACTCCCTGTTATGCAGCACAGGGAAAGTTGGCAACCTCACACACTGGCTTTGTGCTACTTAAGCCTTCCTTGCAATGGTTTCTAATTGGTGTCTGTTCTGTTGTGCTGTGCAGCTACTGTGCCCCATCCTTGGCCTGCAGTGCGTATGCGCTGGCACTGTTGCGCTTTAAGCCTTCAGGGCCATGGTGTGAGCGGTTGGTGGGCGAAATGCAGCGTCAGATGCCGGCCTTCGGTGCTCAGGAGTTGTCTAACATCATATGGGCACTAGCCACACTGGGCCTCAAGCCAAACAGAGCCTGGTTCAGAGATTTCCAACACCAGGTGCGCTGGCGGAGTTGAATACTGTTGTATTGGCTGTTGGGGCCTGTTCATACCTTTCAGTAATGCTCAGTCTGTTATTCAGTGGCTACTGTCCATGTTTGCTGTCTCATGTTGCATGTTGCAATGCAGCTTTACTGGAAGGCTACCTCATGCTGGCATGCTTATTCCTACCACATGCTTAGTCCTCTGCAGTGCAGAATATCTTGCGTTTGTGTATACATTTGTGCTGCTGCAGGCGCTTGATGAATCTAGTAGCTTCAATGCACAGGAGTTGTCTATCCTGTGTTGGGGCATGGCCAAGCTTCACCACATCCCGCCAGCGGATTGGGTGGCTGCTCTGTTGCGGGAGGGTTTAGAGGTTCACCATGACATCTGTGGTCAGTCGGTGGTGCTGCTGATGTGGGCACTGGTTAGTTGGAGGTTGGCAGATATCAGAGAGAACGGGAAGTACAGGTGTGACTTGGCAACTGCTCACCTGATCCAGGCTTGACCAGCTGCAGGATGAGTGCTGAAATACTGAGCTAAGCCTGATCACAGTTGCAGTGACAGAATCATCTCTTTGTGGTCGGCTGCTGGGCATGCAACTGGTGGTGGTATGCTGTTGTATTCTATGTAAGACAGTTGACCGATGTTCCGTTGCATGCTTGTGTGGCCTGCAGGATGCTGCTTCCACGCTACTGGGCAGCTGCTCAGCAGCTTCTTCCCAGCTGCACTCTCTGGCAGTTGTCAGTCCTGTGGTGGGCACGTGTGCAGCTGGGGTGCATGCCTGGAGAGGCTTGGAGCAGAAGCTTCTGGGCTGCACTGACACCTCTGCTGACAGCAGCCACCCGTCCATCAAAAGAAGCAAGGAGGCATAATACAGTGGGTGCAGAGCAGTTGCCTGCAGTTGTGGCAGCAGGAGTGACTGGGCAAGATTCACAACATGGTCAGCAGCCCAGATCAACTGTGCCGCAGCAACAGCAGCAGCAAGAGCTGCAACAGCAGCATCCTTTCAGGAGCGCTTTTGATCCGGGTTACAATGTCACTACTGTGGTGCGTCTGGTATTTACAACAGGCAAACTACCTGGTATTGTACCACAGGAAGCCCAGCAGTTGTTGCTGACAGCTGCTGGTCAGTGCCTGGCCAGCTGCTCACTGAGCTCATTAAGTGCCTTGGGGTTGGGTCTTGTGCGCATGCATAGGCAGGCAGCAGAAGTGTCTATGGCTGCCAAGAAGAAGCGGCGCCAGCATCTTATGATTGCGTCAGCTCAAAGGCCTGCAGCACTGTCATGGGCAGCAAAGGGACAGAAGAGAGCATTTCAGAAGCAAGTTCAGCAGCATGCAGAGCTGTGGCACCGCTGGTTCTCTCGTGGTGCTGATCTGCTGCAGCAACAGGAACACACCCGTCACCACCAACATGCTGATAGTATAGATGTAAGCCTGCAGCTCTACATAGCAGGACAAGTTGCTGCAGGTGTTCAGCCTCCTGTCAGCTGGCAGCAAGCAATCGTAGCTGCAGTGGCAGCACATTCAGAGGCAATGTCTTGTGAGCAGCTGTCCTGGGTATTGTGGGCTGTAGTCAAGCTTAGGCTGGAGCAGCAGCTGTCCCCAAGTTGTTTATACAGTATACTGCTCAGCTTCAGAATATCTTTACCTGTGGGGGGCAGGGGGCATCCTGCTGTTATGCTGCGAATGCATAGAGCTGTGAAAATTGTGAGGCAGTTTGGTGTTTTGGGGCAGGCAGGCTGGGAGCTGTGGTTGGAAGTGCATCAACAGTGGCTCAACAGTCAAGGGCTGCATGCTCCTGCAGGAAAAGGCCAGCCATAGTCACTATGACAAGCAGTCCTGCTTCTGACAGACAATGTGTACAGTATGGCACCATTCAAATGCATGATATATTTTGTACAGTAGCTTAGCTTGAGTGACTGCATTCAACCGCACTATTTGTTGTTGTAAAGAGTCATGATTACTAGTTTCAAAATTAAGACTAGTTTTGAAAATAGAAAATTGCCGGATGGCTGACCTGGTCTCTGTGGCACACCGGCAATTTCTTTATCTTGCCCCACAATCACTAGCATCTTGTAGCTGAGTAACAATTGTAGATCATAAGTGCAGGCTCCGAGTCTGGTATGGTACAGGCCAAGCCTTGCCCCAAGTTGTGGATCATGATCAGCCGGGTGGTTTCCCCCTTCACAATTGAGATCGGATAAACATGCACTCCGCCTTGCCCGAAAATGGATTGAATTCACTGGGTAGATTTGAGGCGCGGGGCCGATGGCAGTAAATGCTATGACTGCAAAGTACTGATTATTATTATTATGATCAGCCGGTTGGCAAGCCTTGCGGCAGCATATTACAGTTACAGTTGCGTCGCTTTGTCTGAACTTCAAGCCTAATTAATACACTCAATCTGACTCACACCACCTTGGCAAGGAGGGAAGGAAGGAAGGAAGTTACCCCATGGGTCAAGTTACGTGACATGGGTGCACCGGTGCAACGGTACCGTTGTGCAAACCGTAGTATGCCATAGTATGGCAACTGCACATGCCACTGTACCTGGTCGGCTCAGCCACTACTGTGTACGTCAGTGGGATGATCCCACTGATGTACAGTGCAGTGGGTATTCATAGTGCTGTCAGTCCTCATCCGTTTGATTTCTTTTGCTGAGGAGCCCTCCTAGGTCCTTCTAGGCCTTCAACTTGAACAAGGGTTGGAACTTGCTTCCAAGGGCCCAACTTAGCACAGTCCATGCGAGCCATGCATCCTTAACTGAGGGCTGCAATCTACTTGCTCTGTTCTGTAGTCTTCTGTGACTGAGATGCTCATTGACATCCTGCCAGGTGCTGCAGGCCGGTCCCCTCGCGGGTGACAACGCCGGCAACCCGATGATCACGAAACAGCGTGTTTAAGGGCAGCTGCAATATCTGCAAAGGCTTTACAGCAGTCTGCAGCCCGCCAACACTGTATACATGTACTGTTGCAACAACTCCGAGACAGCAGGAGGTTACTCAGGCCAAGGTTGCACACATGGAGGACCCCACAGATGATTAGGCGTGTTGCAATTAGTGTATCATGCAGACAAATGTGTTTGATATTTGGTTTGGGTGCGTAATGAAAGAAAAGCCGGGTGCTGAGCGCTGGAAAATGACATCTTGTCAGGTGGACCGAAGGCCTACTTTGTGGCACAGCATATGGTGCGGGTGTCGAGCAGCGTCAAGAGCTTGTGGACTATAATTGATAAACGTGGCAGGATAGCTAACAGGTGCTCGAATCAGGGGTCACCAGCTTCAAGCACTGCTGGCCCTCAAGTGATTGCCGCAAGTGACGTTACCACTGCGTATTGGCATCTGCAAAGGCTATCTCTTGTGGGTTGCTGGCCATGGGCGCGGCCAAAGGCGCCTGACGGAAGCAGCTGGGCAAGCAACGAACTGAGCAGCAGCAAAGGTGAGCGCCTACCAATCCCACAGCAACGACATGCGTGGAGGCTGCAATTTGACCATGTTGTGGCCTTTATCATGGCCATGAAACGCCCAGAATGCCCCGAATGCGCCCTCTCCAACTGTCCAGCTCCGCTCGTTTGAATCTTGCCGACCAGCTCAACTTGCCCCCATCTATGTTTGTGACTGTTCATATCTGAGGGTTCTGATTGTTGAAAGCGTCTGCTGGTCGTTGCAGTCAGCAGTTGTGTGCACGCTCTCTTGGCCTAGATGACCTGGTACGTGAGATATGTTGATTTTACAATCAGCAATCATTTCCAGCACCATTGAGACTCAAACACCATGTGCCGCGGCTTCCCGCAGCTGATGAACTCCAGCGATGCGTTTGATAAGTGCATCGTGTATTGCAGGTTGCTGCCCTTGATCTGGCAATGAGTTCTCGGGAAACGTTTAAAGAGTTTGAGTTCCTGTTGGAGAAGTCTCAACGTTGCTTCAATCGCCTCAGGGACTTGCCTCCTTGTGGCAACTCTCGTTGGGAGCATCACTTTCACAAGGCATTTCACATATACTCCAAGCTATGGAAGTTTCAGCAGGAAAACAGGTGAAGCACACGTGTATCAACAGGGTACCCGGCAGCTGCAGCTTCAGTCCTCAGTTCACCCCTGTAACCAGAAGAAAGTGTACTGCAGATTCATATGACATCACCTACTGCTGTGCAATGCCTGCTACCATCTGTGTCAACTGGCTGCACCCTTCCAGCCCTTTGAAGATCATCAGCCGTATTTTGCTCTGTAGGGAAGTGCTCACCAGCAGGGGCATGGAGCGCTGGGAGATAGGTGACATTGCATCCAAGATTGGGCAGTTGTACTACAACTACTATCTGCGGGCGTCAGAGATCCGTTTCCTGCACGAATCCTATGTATTCTATGAGGCCATCCGCTCCAGAGCATACTTTGCTCAGTCAGCTACGGACCCCAACCTGGCAATCAAGCAGCTGCGTTACTTTGCTCGCTTCATCATCATCTGTCTTCTACTCAACAGACGAGAGGTGCGAGCAACGATACAACAGCCCCGCAGTGCTGCTCATCCAGTGGGCTCATAAGAACATGGTAGATGCTGACAGCAGACGTGGGGCGTGGGGGTGTTCGTCAGTCCGAATGTGAGATGGTCGTGTCTTTGTGAGGTGATGGTCAGCAGTGAGCCGGTTGTCATCTGGAAGCGCAACAGCATGATGCAGTAGCTGCTGCCATCATGTCCTGCAGGAGGTCTGGCAGCTGCTACAGGAGTTCCAGGCACTCATTAGCAGCTACATCATGAAGTATAATCCTCCTGATGCACAGGAGTGGCGAAGCGTGATCCAGGAAGTCACAAACTTCCTTCATGCAGACGTAGCCATGCCAGTGCCTCGCAGCCCAGGCAGCAATGTGCCATTCAGACACAGCCTGCGAGCAGCCTTGAACCAGGCAGAGATCAAGGCACATCCACACAAGATGCTGTTGCATGATGCCATATTGGTATCATATTATCCTCGCCAGGTAGGGTTGACAAGCTGTCACGCCCCTTTGAGGCAGAAGTGTGTTGGTATGCTTCTATGCGGTCCCTCAGCTGGCAGCAAAGTGCATACATCAGCGTTGTGCTAAAGAACAAGCCCTAGAGGTCCGCTGCTGTGCGGTGCTGCCTGCAGGTGAAGATTGCTGAGCTGCCCCTTGACAGCTTCCGCATGCTTCAGGCACTGGAGTGGGAGGACCAGTTTAGCAGCCCGAACCCACCAGCTCACGAACATCCCATGCCTCTCAGCAAAAGCGGTAGCAGCAAGAGTTTAGTGGACAAAGGCAAGGCAGGCAGCTTTGAGAATGGGGTGGAGGGATCAGGTGGGCTTGCCTGTCCATGGTAGTCTTCGGCAGTTTCAGTCATTGAAGTGGTTGTCCACAGTTTGATGTTGCTTCATATGCTGAGCAGTGAGAAAGTCAAGCCTGCCGACCAACATCAAATACCTTGCTGCGGCAATCAGTGCGCACTTGATAACTTTACACATTTGTCTGTAGATATGCAGCAGTAAGTAACTTCACATGCAGACAGATCATTTCGTGAGTTGAGCAAGTTGCCCTACTCACAATCAGAAGACCATCACACCCATTCAACAGTGCTGTGGGAGGTTGTCAAACAGTTGATAACTTCAGTTTTGGGGCATTTGCAGGTTCTAAGGCACCAATGGAAAACCCCGCCAAGCACTTGGTGTACAGGCCAACAGCCATGCAGCTGCTCTCCATTCTGACCACAACTATGGAGGTTATGCCCAAGGTGAGCGCGTGCATCAGGTGCATCCTAGTTGCTGCCCTCTCAGTGGCATCATGAACCTGCCGCTCAGCGCAGCATGCTCCTTCAAGCTGTCCGCTAGAGCAGTCGTATTGCTTCATATGAACACCCCACTGTTGTCTTGTACACTGCAGGAGTCCATCATGCTGCTTTACATCAGTGCCTGCAGTGGGCGCAGCGAACTTTCCAAGATGATGCCCTACCCTTCTACCAGCTGTCTCACAAACGAGATTGCACCAGCAGACATAGAGCCTCCTCCTCCTGACAACATGTCCGATGTCAGCGTGCCCAGCATGTCAGCTCTGACAGTGCACAGCACTTGCTCAGCTGGGGATGGTGTGCACCTCGGAACAGGCAAAAGCAGCAGCGCAGCCAGCAGCCAAGACAGCACAGACTGTTACCTATTGCCAGAAGACCTGGTGCACTTAACCCGACGTAGTTTGTTCATTGTTGTAGACAGTGATAACAGCACAGCATTCCAGCGGCTGCAGGTGAGCTGATTGGACAAGACAGCATGCAAGCAGCTGGAAATAAGCAACTGCACCAACCAGGTAGTGTGCCTGACATGCATGGCCGTCCGATGTCATTCCCCAGTATCCTTGTGGCAGGAGTCATTACCAGCTGCACGGGGACTGAGTACGCCTTACTGCTGATCACTGCTGCAGGGCAACGAGATTGGGCAGCAGGCGTTCTGCCTGATGTCTCCCACCCAGCGGTCTTATGAGCTGGGAGAGGCCAGTAAGACTGGCAACCTGCTCACCATGTTCCTGACAGCGCCACTCATGGGCTTCTGCCTCACATCTGGGAATACGGACCCAAGCATTCAGCAGCTGGTGGACCTGCAGGTGGGCCGTGTACTGCTGTGCTGACTACTCCTGATAATGTGGCAACTGCATGACAAGTCACAGCAGTTGTGTGAGTGTAATTCAACAACAGTATTTCAAGTGATAGAATGGTATACTGTGGAGCGGTCTGCTCTGCTTGCACCAGTGTTCACCCTTTTGCTGATGTGCGTATTGCAGGCCACTATGAACTCCGTCATGGGGGAGTGGACAGCACTGATGCTGCGCGCGTTTCAGGCACCAGGAGCTCCCAAGTCCCCCTGGTCTGTGGTGTTCAGGGATGCACTGCTGCGGCGCTTGGTGCTGCGCTTCCTCTTGTGCCGCGCTGCCCTCACACTTCACTCGACTGTAGGCTCAAATCCAGCCAACCTGCCTAAGGTGTTCCCAGACCTGCCAAAGGAGGTGGGCATAGTGTGTCAGCCACTCGCGCTCTGCCCAATTATAAGGCATGATGTGAATTGGGCAGGTGGACAGGGACCCTGGCAGGATGCAGTGTGCTATCATGCCATAGCTGTTGTTTATTTGAGCTGTTTCTGACTCAGAGGTTGACTAGCTAAACCTTACGGTTGACCGACACACTGCTGCATTTGTGTGGGTTTGTGTGCAGGTGGCAGCAGATGCCCCAGATATAGTTGCAGGTATCCAGCGGCTGGCTGACTGCCTGGACAAGGTTTGCATGTTTGGGGAAAAGGCACCCAGCCTCAGTAGCGGCAGCCCAATGAGCACAGCAACTTACACGTCAGGCAGACGAGATTAAAGACTCGAATCAACGAAGCAGATGCTCATGTTGGTAGCTGTTGATGTAGTTCTGCAGCATGCTGTCAGCTGTGTTGCACAGTGAGTGCGGTGATAGTCACTTCCGTACTTGAGGCAGTGGTTGGCTACTACGTGCAAATGGGGAGTTAGGTGAATTCGGGGACTGCATGGCAGGTCAACTTAGAAGAGCCTCCTGGGTGTGGCCCTGAGCATTACAGCAGTTCTGTGGTGATTGAGAGTAGGTTGCATTGCGGCTGCCACAGCAGGTTGAGAGTGCACTCCATGTGAGGGCTGCATGTGTGCGTGTGTGCGTGTGTGTGTCATGACGCGATGGGGGTGGCATTGTCATTGAATTGAACCTATGGGGGACCATCATGGTTGTGCATCCTTTCGGTTCTGTGCAGACGGCTCATAGATGTATATGCCTGCACACCAGCTGCAGGAACTGGTGACAAGGACGGGATCTGGTCTATTGCCATGCATTAGTGAACTCGTATCAGCAGGCATAATGCGACCAGGGCACAGCATGGGAGCAGCTTACTGCATTAGTCACAAGTCACCAGTGCTTTGAATGTCACTGCTGTTGCCATCACGCTCAGAAAGGTTGTGACTTGGCGCGCACAGAGAGGCCTGGCATAACTGGCCAAGGCTGCACTCTATGTAGGTATATGAAGGTTGCAGGCATCAGGTGATGCTGCCCCTTATTTGCTTATCTGACCTTCATTTGAGCATGCAGCATATGTCCTTTTGCACACATGGGATATTGGTATGTGTGTTGCTTGCTATTCCTTGGGAGGTGCAGGGCATGCCATGCAGGTGAACATGATCTTATGTTGAGAGGCGGTGTGAGGCATAGCTGCGTGCACAGCCAGCACCTAACATGCCATTCCATGCCTCAAAACAGCCGACTTCAATTCAGATGCTCGGCGCTGTGCCTCAGCGCTTGTGTAAGACCTGCCTTTAGAAAAATTTCTTGTCTCGTCTTGTCATGTGCTAGTAAAAGATATTGAGCTAAGCAGCAAGTTGAAATGCTTTGTTCTGTTGTTAGCGGAATGTAGGAACTGCCATTGGACATAACCAAGTTTGCATGCCCCACAATGCCGCGTCAGTTATGCACTCTGCACCTACCGCAGGAGCAATTGCCATAGCACTTCAACTTGCTGCATGGCTCAATTTCTTTTACTCTGCACATAATGCATCGAATGAGGTTGTTTCTTGTTGAAGAAATTTAGCCATGCAGCAAGTTGAAATGCTATGGCAGATGCGATTAGTGATTGTGGCAGGACCAATCCACTGTGCATGAGGATCGCAAGCGCAACGATGTGTCACTCAGTCACTGAGAATCGTATGTGAGTTGTGCGAGCCAAGAAGTCACGCGTGACCGTACGAAGAGGCCCTGAGTCCATCTGGCAGGCGACTATATCACTGCTTGATGTCTCTCCTTGATGTTGCGAGCTGCACGGTGGTCGTTGAACATTAAAAGCAGTAGATATATACATTTACAGTCCACGTATATCGACGCTGTTGCTCGTTTCCTTCTAATGCCGAGTACCAGGGCCCGTGGTCACTTGGTGTGCCAGTATATAACGGCAGTATGCGACTATAGATTATTAGAAGAACTTATTTCTTTCTTTAAATACAGAGCAGAGAAGTTTCAAAAAGAAAAGGGCGCATACACGTGCTGTCCGTTGGTGGGCGTTCTGGGAGTGCTAGCAACTACCATCAGGGCAGCCCACAGCTCACATCGCGACCTGTAAAATACCAATGTATGCAAGATTTTGCCATGGAGGTGTGACGGGGTTGTCAGACAGCCACCATGTTAAACTGCACGCGAGTGACTCCTAAAGTGAATTGAACAAGCTCCATGCTTAGATTCAGCATACCGTCAAGCAAGCGCAGTGAACAATTCTGAAGCAATCTTGTTTTGAACTTGCTGCCATCGTTGGGCTGTAAGCTCCGGCTGACCCTGACGTCCAGCTGTTTGCTGGTGCCGACTATCGTGCCGACGTAGAACCTATCCCTGAGCGTAAACGGCTGGTAAAATTTGTCCGGACATAGTTTTGAAATCGTAGTCCTACGGGCTAGGCGTCACTGGGTCCCAGTCAGGATGGACGGAGAGAAGAAGAGTCAGAAGCCGGCGCCTAGGCCACGTCTGATTATTTCCTTTGTTATCAGGGTGCTTCAGGTGTGTAGTTTGATCCGTTGAGGCGCAACGGAGCCTCATTGAGGCGCCTTCGTGCCGCACCTGCTAACTCACCTACTAACAAACCTTCCCACGCTGCTGCAGATTGCTCTTTGCGTTGTTTGCCTTGCAACCGCGTGCAACTGGGTCAGAGTATGGTCTCCATACAGAACAAGTAGTTTCCAGGTGTACGTGATACTGGAGTCTGTCAACCTGGCTATCTTCAGCAGTGTGACTGGTGCACTGCTGTCAGCCCTCCTGCTGTTTGCACCCCGCCTTGCGCCCAAGCTTGCAGAGTAAGCCTTCATGCAATGTGCTGCCGCTTGATATACGCCTCTCTGCATGCTTGGTTGCATGGTCAGCACCTGCTTGCATCACTCGATAACGTTGCGCACCAGGCAAGCAGGGTAGGCTGGCTGTATCTGGTGGTGTTCCTTGTGAATTAAACATCGACGCCAGGTGTTGAACAGCATGCAAGTTACATCACACTAATCCACATTCGCTAAGGTTGTCCATCACAAAGAGCGACACAGCAACGCTGCTGCTCCCACCAGGTGTCAGCCTAGTACCCTGGGCAGCAACCCCAACCAGTTCTGTAATTTAATTCTATAAGTGATTTTAAACCTGTGCTATTTGCAGTGACCTACCCGGCCTTGTGGACTTGATCCTGAATGCAATATGGTCAATCTTCTTTCTAGCAGCAGCTGGCAGCATTGCAGCATGGGGTAAATGCAAGTCAAGCAGCCTCTGCCTGTCATGGAATGGGACAGTGGCACTTGGGTTCCTGCTCTGGCTGCTGTTCAGTGTGTCAGCTGTACTGGCAGCCCTGGATCTAAAGGATCAACTGAATGCCATCAAGGAGCAGACAGTAGCTGTGACACAGATAGGTGAGTATTCATGAGGTATACTCACATGCTTAAGCCTTATTGTGCAGCACCAACAGAGCACCCTACTACCTGCATTTCAAGGTTTGACCTGTCTGGGGTCTTCACAGGGCATGCCGGGCAGCTTTAGGCCATGACTCAAAAACACGCCATTACCAAGTGCAGCCTATGTCAGCCTGCGACCTCCTGCCCTCAAACAACACCAGGGCCTGTGGCTTACTGGCTGATGCTTTCATTGTCCCTGCATTGTACAGCTCCTCCTGTGAAGAAGGTTGTTTCTGTCACCCACAGCAACAACACATCACGCGCATCGTCCAACATTGGTTCACGACCAGCGACCCCGCCAGCAGGGGATCACCAGGTTTGAACACTGCATATGGCATACTTCTGAGGCTGCACAGTTAGAGCAGCTGCTGGTTACACATATTTGGCCACACAACTGAGACTTGGGTGCTGAGAACTCCTCACTTCAGCCCTACAGACGGAGTAGCAGAGGACAAGACCGCTCTCAGAAGGAGTAATGCTGGCCACTCAGCAATAAGTACCAGCAACTATCTGGGGTAGTGTCCATTGTTGGAGGCGTTACAAGTGGTACACAAGAGCAGATTCCAGAGTCTGGGTATTCAACATAAGCTTATAGTGTCAGCTCAGCTGTTTTGCTGCAGTGGGTGTAAGGAGAGTGAAGGCAAGGCCGGTGTGCACTGCAGCCTAGAAACTTGCTTGAACGTTATATATGAGCTATGAGCCAACCTACTGTACCTGTCATGGACACATCATCATACCAACATCAGCAGGGAAATGTACCTCACAGGTGGCCAACGGACTTGAACTGTAAAAGGCATTAATACTGGTGTTTTGTTGGCACAACAGCCTTACAGTACTTATGAAGCTATTCTATTGACAGCTGCTTCTTTACTGCTCTGTGGCAAGTACATATGACTGCAGATGTTATTTCTGTTCAACTCACGTTGCATCTCACAACTCAGCTGCAGTAAACATAGAAGGTGCAGCTTGTGTGTTGCTGTGTCTTGGTGGTACGCCCATACTGCTGCCGTGTCAAAATGGCGCGCTTAATGCATTAAATAAATCCGTCCAAAGCACATGGTGCTAGGTGTGCATATAGCACTGGTTGTGGGAGCTTTCAGCAGTAGGGTGAGCTCATACCCAGCCGGATGCATTGATAATGTGTATGGATACATGGCCATGTATACACTGGGGGTTGTTCTGAGCAACTGAGAAAGAATGTCCAGCAGATTGTTCCCCTGAAGACCGTGGACAGTTCTGCCAACTTGACCCTGCTATGTACTATGCCATGTTTGTGCCCGGGGTGTTGACAGCAACAGCGGCATACTTACCCATGCTAGCTGATTGCTGGTCATATGCACACCTGTGGGAGATTGTTTGTGATCATTTTTGTTATCAGGGTTTGAGTTGTGAACAGGTATGTGCTTGTGTGAAATCACCTGTCTTTTGTGAATTTGGGGTTTGATTAGAGTTTCCTGTGCAGGATAATGACCAGGTGAACAGGGCTGCGCAGATGTTGTCATAGAGGTGCAGCTACCGTCGGTGATATGTGACGGTTGTACTTGAGTGCAGGGCTTGGGTTGCAACAAGTGCGTGGACTGTAGATGGCTGCATGGAGGTTGCGGCATGCTGCACTGTTGCCGGGCCGCCATGTGCAGGCAGAAAGATGGTAATTCAATCGAGGAAGAGGCACATGATGATGAACTGCTGCCACAAGGCTCCAGCTGTTTGAAAGGGGCCCGCTGTTGCTGCTCAGCAGTGATTCAGTTCTGAGGCTACCACACTGGCAGTACCATACAGAGTGCTGGCGTGCCGCAGCAGGTGTGCAACCTTACAAGGCAAGCACTCAGTGCGAGTAGCAGGTTCCACTGCAGAAGATGGTTGACCATTGGAAGTTCCATCATGGTGATGAAGGACTTCGTCAGCTGCAGTACATATAACAAAGACTGAGCCGTGCAGCAACATATATTTGCATGGCTTCCAAAGGCTATGTTAAGTTGTTTCCAGACAGTAGTTCAGCAGTGCTATGTAAAAGAAATATAGCCATGCAGCAACTTGAAGTGCTATGGCAAATGCGCTGACATGCGTTGCTATGTGAACATTGTCTGTCAGCATGACAAGGAGCAAACTGATGCACTCCGTTGGTGCTAAAATGCTTGGAAACACTCTGTATACACGCTGTGCGCCAGCATCTCAGTGACTGTCTGCACGAAATTGTATTTGGACATCAATCCTGGCACACCAGACCTCTTAGTTGAATGTTCACTACTACTACTGCTACTACCTCAAGGGTTTCCACCCGTAAGGAGCCAACTGATGGTACTCAAGGGTTTCCATCCGTAAGGAGCCAACTGATGGCTCATGGGGGCACAAAGAAGCAGAAACCAGATTTAGTTCGGCTGACTATCTGCAAGTTCAACTTGCAGAAGATCATCAGACTCAACCGCCAACTCAGACTCAGTATCTGGACCCAGCGCATCTTGTACTCATGTCAGGGTGCTTTTCAAGCAACGCTTGGAGCGCCCTCGTTCTGAGCCCACCAAGTTGGTACCGCATCAGATACATCCGGCTTTCGCAGTGGACGTCCGGCAGAAAGTTGGCCGGCGAGATATACAAAACACGACTTACCCAGCAGGGCCTGTTCGAAAAGTGATAATATGATGCTTGCTGCTGGTCACGACCCATTTGGCACATTGCAGTGCCTCATCCGATGAGGGCTGATTGTTGTACACGTGGGGCTGTACAATTGCAAACCCAAGACATTGATCCTGTTCACAGCTTGGCAGCAAGATAACTGTTATGCAGGCCTGGGTATAACATGCTTGCGCCGTTCCCAACAAGCTGAGGATTGTGTACCACTTCTCATGCTGCAACCCAGTCGCTTATCCCCAAGTCTGTGCTTCTACACAGATCCATTCCGTCACAACAGTAGCACTAGACAGACCCTTGCACAAACTGACATAACATGAAACATGAAAGTGTACTAGGCTATCGCCCACTTAGGGGGAGCTGGAAGATTGCATGCAGCAAAGAGTCTGAAGAACATTACACCCGATAACACTTGCTTCAAGCCATGAGTCTGATCTTTGGCCTGGCTGTTTCTCATACTTCATTTGGTTCGTACGACACCCCTCACTCTTACAACCACTGCTCCATTGCCTCATCCAGCTGGCCCAGCACTCCCTGCAACCTGTTCTCTTGAGCATCATCAAATAGTCCTGGTACTCCAAGTGCAGGACCGCCACTGCTGCTGCTGCTGGTGATGTTGCTGCTGGACGCTAAGCTGTTAACATCTACCTCCGTCATAAAGCAGAGCGGTTGCCCTGCAGACACTTGCTGAAGCAGCTGCATTCCAGCATCCAGGCTAATACCATTGGGAGCACTGGGCAACATGGCCGCAGCCGCCTGCTGTAGGACTGCAGCACCCACTGCTTGTTGCAGTGCAGCAGCTGGTGTGTTGCCCTGAGCAATGGTTGAGAGCGCTGCTAGGCCTGCTATCATGCTGGCTCCCCCTCCTGCACAACAGTTGAGATGATGACATCAGCTCAGAGGTGGAACATGGCTCGCCTCACCATGGTCTGGCGCAAACAGCACAGGAGCCACTGCTGGACTGTGCCCTTCTTCATAAATGCGAATGCCCTTTGTGCTGCACAGGCCGTCTGCTCACAGCAGCACCTTGTTGATACAGACACCAACATGGGAACACTCACACCGTTTCTTTGCGTATTGAATCCCCAACGTCCAGGCCGGGCCAAAGTTATGCCTGTCAATTCATAATCTCCTGCTGAGCATTCGCCCTGCCCAACACAATGCTGCTTTTGCTGCTTTTGCCAGCCCAAGAGCTCTGACAGACACTCACCTATGAGTGCCAGGGGGCTGGTTCTTGCCCGTGACACTTCAAGCAGCGTGACCTTTTCATCCTGCTCAATGCCAGCTGCCTGCTTCACCAGTGCTACTGCTTCATGTAGGCCACCCATCACATCCACAAGCTGCTTCTGCAGTGCCCGGCGGCCCGTCCACACGCGACCTTGGGCTACAGCCTGCAGAACAGTGACAACAATGGCACAGCTTACACCATGTCAGGCCACGCGGCTGGGTAAGGCAGCACCAGCTATGCTGTCAAGCAACTACATCCTGATGACCACATGCCCTCAGACTGATAACCAGTTACATGAGTCATGCAGTTTTCTTACTTTATGCAACTGATAGCAGGTGATTACCAGTTCTTTGTATGTCATGGCTAGTGCATACCAACCACTGGTTGATATGCACCAGCCATAACATACAAAGAACTGGTGATCACCTGCTATCAGAGTCTGTCTGGCAGGTTCAAGTGCCCACCTGCATGTCATCTACTGGCATGTTCCTGCTTGCTGCTGCCTTGTCCCTGAAACTCTTGTAAGCAAACTGAGCACTCTCGACAAAAAGCTCCTCTTCATCTGAGTTGAACGGCCTGCAGCATTATAACAGTATGCACCAGGTGATGAGAGAACGCATATTAAATACACCCTTGCAGACTTGAAAGCTGACAACTGTACAGCCTCACCAGCACCTTTGATAACTCAGAACAGCTAATGCTCAGTGGAAGCCACAGTCCCCAAGTGTATGCTGCTAGAACACTGAACAACTGCTTTGCATGTATGTGATGTTTGCACTGCAGCGTACTTTTAATCGGGACAACATGTTGGTGTTGCCTTGAACATCCACTCTGGCTGAACACTCGAGCGTAATATGATGCTTGCTGTGTGCCAAACACCTGGACCCTACCGATTGTCTGCTGCCAGAAACTCTGCAAACTTGCCCCTGCTGAGCAGTGTCTTGTTGTATCCCACTCGCTCATACAGCTCTGACAGGTTCAGCTTGCCAGTGACAACACCAATGGATCCAGTGATCGTCAGCGGCTGAGCAACAATGGCCTGCAGGCATGATACAGTGCAGCAGTTGTGACACGATATTGCTGCCACTGTGTACCACTGCGCAGTCCTAGACGTGACACAGGCATGCCACAGTGTTGGGACTGCTAGCTCGTGTGGAGCTGTGACAGCGCGGGCACAAGAGGGTGGCATGAGTCACTGCAAGCCTGGGTTTAGGGTTGAACACCAATGCCCGTAGCAGGGGGCACAACTTTGTCTATGGCTGCTCTGCCAGATCAGATACCAGGTGAGCAGCAGTAGTATCCTGTTGAGGATGAGAGTCAACCGGGTGGTATACCTGTGCTGCCATGCTCATGTAGTACCCTCCACTGGCCGCAACATCACCCATGCACGCCACCACAGGCTTCTTCTCGGCCAGTTTCCTAATCTCACGCCACATGAGATCAGATGCCAAAGCATCACCTCCAGGACTGTCAACACGCAACACCACACCTGGATAACAGCAGTGATGCAGCACTTTACACACCTTCATGCACATCGACTCCCATGGTGTATGCTCTTACACTGTGATGCAGCTGTTGAAAGCAGAATACTGGCTTGCAGCAATCTACAAGGCGCCTCACCATGCTGTCTGGCAGCCCTGATTGCAGGATAACATGTGTTTATTGAAGTAAGGTGGATTGACCTAGCCACAATGCCAGCACACCTGCTATCTTCTTGTCCTTTGCCAGTGCCCTGAGCTTAGGAATGATCCCATCTGGTGTGATAGATCCACCTCCACCAACGCCCCCTGCTGCTTTGCCTGCAATGCAGCACCACAGCATTGCACACAAAACAGGGTGTTGAGTAACACACCACAAAGGTACATCGACACTCAGTTCACCCATCTATCTGGATTGCTCTGCTGATGGGTCCAACACGTGTTGCATGAGCATAGAAAGCTGTGTCATTCTTGCACCAAGACAGCAATTTGCTGCAACCTATGCTTGATGCAGCCTCCACTTTTGTCAGACTGTCCAGGCATGTGCCAATCATGCATGTTGGGATCCATAAGTCGGGCTCAAGACCAGTGAGTGGATGTGCCAGTGAGTGACCAGAGGATCAGGCGACCACAACTCACCCAGGATAGCACCTCCTGCCCTCAGGACTGCGATGCGCTTCTTTCCGTTCAATCCAAATGCTGTTCGCGACACTCGGCTGTACCTTGACAAGCCCACCTTGGCAACCTCGTCCTCCTGCATGTACAGAACACAATATTTCCATGCAGCTGCGATGCCAAGCCCCTTGCTTCACCAGGTCCAAGGTTCTTATGTACCTACACATATCCCATGCTGAGACAAATACCACGCTGAGACAATTACAATGATGGAAACAGTCACCTTGCACAGGTTGTCCCTTTTACTGAGCCAGGAATCTTACCTTTCCTCCCGTCCTTGTCTTCAGGTCATCAGTAATTTCATCCTCATATTTGAGTCCATCAACCCACCCCTCAGCTGCAAACACTTCGTTGTCGTACACACCACGGTCAAGCAGTGCAGCAACATCCTGCAATGCAAGCAGCAGGTACAGCAATTCTTGATGATTGTTAGGGTCGGGCCTCTTTTGCTCTACTGATACAAAAACAGTGTGGTATAATGTGCCCAAATTTCTTGAGACAGTTGGTAACAAGCACTGCTGTTGCCGTCGAAGCTTTTACACAGCTAAGACTGCTTCTGTCCCTGACGCTTAACCACCCTACTTATCTCTCCACCAGTTGATGATTTTCAACTGCCAGTGTGCCGGAACTTGTCTCACCTCCCGTGTTTTCCCTCTTGCTGCCGCAACAGTGTCTAAGAAATGCTCATATATGTCATCCAGCAGCTCAGTCAGCTGCTCACGCTGTGCCTCAGACATGTCCTTGCGTAGCAACTGATCACCTGTAAACATGCAGTGCACAGCATGCACACAGGCCATGAGGTCGGTTGTGCTCGGTAGTGGTATTGTGAAAATTGCAGGCCCAAAGTCAGCTGCAAATTGATGAAATGTCCATGCACCAAGTGGCAGTGCCCATGTATAAAGCTCTTGCCATTTTGCAGCACACATGATGGGACAACTGCTACATGCTGTAAGCGGGTGGCTGCTGCTGCTTATTGTTCACACCTGCACTCTTATACTCCCCGATGCGCTGCACCTGGGGCTCAACACCAACCTTCTCCAACACACCCCGCAAGAATGTCCCTGGCACGACAGCACAGCCAACCACAACAGTCAATCCTGGAGTCACAGATGTATGAGACTTCAGTTGGTATATCAGCTATAAGGGTCACACTGACAGATCGCAGGGAGATACAAGCAGAGTGCCTGATCTGGTGCCACTCCCAGCATCAGGCCTGGTCTCTGCCCCCAGCCAACAAACAAGGTGAATGAAGTGTGATAGTGCTGGCAGGTGTGTAAGTGAGGATTCAAGCTGAGCCAGAGACCCTACCTGCTACACTGAAACCTGCCAGGCGGATGTTGGCTGATGGTGCCACATACACCTCCTCAAAGGCAGTACTGAGGTAGTACTCCTTCTCCCCTGCAATCTTCATGTATGCAATAGTGAACTTGCCACTGTCTCTGAACAGCTGGATGTACCGTCTGAGCTCTTGAACCTTTGACCAACCAATCTGCAGAGGGTTGATCTCAACAGCTATACCCTTGACACGTGGATCTACTGCAGCTTTCTCAAGGGATTCACAAATCTGCGGCATGCTGAAGCCTGGGCTGAACCTGCCCTGCAGTTGGTCGCTGATTTCACCCTCAAGCTTAAATGCAAGGACCGCATCCCTCTTAAAACGGCGCCAGGGCAAGGCAAACAGGAGCTTGAGGTTTGTCCAGTTCTTCTCAGTGTCACTGAGGGGCGTGAATTTGAGCGGGGCCAAGCTGGTGGCATCTGGCTGCCAGTTGAGATGCTTGGGCGCATCCTTGTCATCTTTGTTGTTGTTGTCGCCTCCAGGCGTCGCTGTGCTGGTGCTTGCTGCAGGCTTGGCCACTGTTGCTACAGGGGTGCTGGGGGAGCCATTGCTGGCGCTGGTGCCACTGCTGACTGCTGCAGCAATGTCTTGCAGTTTCTCCTTCTGCGGTACGACTGGTGTGCCATCATCATTGAAGGCGTTGCAGCTTACGCTGATACGGTGGTGACCTAGTGCATGCTGGACCGTAGGTGCAATAGAGTGTGGTGACTTCAGCAGCAAAGACTTAGATGGAGCCCCTGCAAGCATTGGATAAGCTACAGGTGTTGATGGCTGCGGCTGCATGCATATAGTCCCACAAAGAAAATACTTGTGTCGCTCTGTCCATGCGGTTTGTTGACTACGCCTTGCAAGGCCAATAAATACTATGCATAAAGTGCTGTTGTGCTGGCACCCCCAGTGCTGACATGGCACACTCATGCTACTGGCAGGGGGGTGGCAGTAGCTGCTGTCCACAAGGAACTGCTGTCAGGCTCCGTACGTGGCACACGGAGCTTGAGAGGATAACACACTATTACTTCACAAAACAGGCTGTTGCAAAGTGTGCTGATGGTGGCAGCTCTGATGCACGTTGCTGTTGGTGGTGAACCCGTACCTTGGTTGCACCGTAGACTGGCGCCGTTGGCATGTAAAAGCTGCATCATCGGCTGCTGCCTAAAGGCTATGTAATAAAGATCCAACTTTGTCTGGCAAGAAGGATTGCAGAGGCAAGCTGGTAGGTTGGTGGGTTACGTCGCACAGCGCGCACACGTTCCTAACTTTGCTTCTGCTGGCCAGTTGACCTGCTTATAAGTCGCCGTGACTGACGGCAATCATAGCGTTTAACTGTAGTAACATGTCACTGTGACCGGGTTACGCGCACTGCCTGAGGCTCACGTAAGAGCCCATCGTGTGGCAGGCATCTGACAAGCCTTGGCAGTAAGCACAAGGGCAAGTTGGGTAGGGACGAAAGCATCAACAAGCCTCATCCAGTTGCAGTGATCCAGCCAACCGCTCGGAGTGGACAAGGTGGCAAACGCTGCAGCTGCAGCTGTGGCCAAAATTTGCGCTGCATTGCTGTGGCAAGAGGTGATTAGTCCGCAAAGAAAGTGTATCCTAAAAGAGTTAGAGTCATGTAAGATTGCATGTATGGAGTCAATTGCTTCCTGCTTGTAGGAATGCTGAACTGCCCTCTGGATACCATGCAGCCTGCAGTGGGCCACTGGCGACAGACAAGAAGCCTTCAGAGCCTTTGCTTGCAAGCCCTTACAGTAAAAGAAATTGAGCCATGCAACAAGTTGAGATGCAATGGCAAATGCACTGACATGCGTGGCCCTTACAGTGCCTCTTTGAGTACAACGTAACCACGGCCAAGAACATCGTGTCTTCCAACGGCCAGAGATACTTGAAAGTCACAAGTAGGCACCCAATGGGCGATGGCGACAAGAACAAGCTACTTGTCGACATACAATCACTTGGGACAATAGCACCAACAGCAGCCCATCAGGCCTACGTGCCCCAGCCAGCAAATAGGCACATGTACATGCAGCTGTCGCATGTGTCTATCCCTTCTACATGTACATACAGTCTCCAGGGCAGCAGATGATCGCTTGAAGGCCATGAAGGATGCAAAGTGGCAGCTGCTGAATCGACCCTGGACACTTCACAAATCTGAAGCACCTCTGAGAGATCACCGTGTCCAGGAGGCTGTATCAAAGTATGCATTGAATGCTGAGTTTTGCAAACTGCTCAGGTGCTATAAGCCACATCTTTGCCAATATCACATGCTCTTAATGTGCATCATGTGACCAACACAGATTCTGCTTATGAGTCATGTTCACTGGGAGAGATTCTGGCTGCCAACTGTACAGCAGCACTTGAATATGGCACAATCTGCAGTACACCAACATAGTGATGTATAAACCCTCAGTCAATGCGTAATGCATTGGAGCCCAGTCCCTAGCCACCTGTCATTCTTAATTCTGTACATGTGTGAACAACGCAACTGCGCAACACTTGACGGTCACATCAACTGTCTTTGCATTAACTGCACCCAATGATTGTCACAGCCCACATGGAGTACCATCACTCAACCTATAGGTGGTGGTTGTCAATATGTTCAAGGTACATCTGTGCCTCGTTCTTGTGTTCTGTTCTGGTTACATCTGTGCCTCGTTCTTGTGTTCTGTTCTTGTTCATGGCAACCACCCGACCACATCAATCATCAATACACCAGCTGCACATTCCCAACAGCTCCAAAGTCATGTGCATGATCCATCAGTGGAGCGTAGTATGTTGGATACACGTAGCCCCAGTCTGTGACAAACTGTGTGCCATCGCTGAGCGTAACAAAAGTTGCAATCATTACCATGCCAGGGATGAAGTCTGCTGCCCGCTTCTCAGAAAAAGGGATGGTGTACTTGCTGTGGCCCTTGTACTGCCTGAAGGTCACACTGCTGTCAGGATTCACTGAAACAACCTGAAACATGGACAGGGAATTGTGGAAGCAGCAAAGACGGCAGACAGCACAGCCTGAGTGATTGAGGGACTGTTTCGGCACCATGGGCAGCAAGACATAGCATGTCAACAGGAACTGACAAACAACACCTTTGAGCAGGTTGCCTGGTTGGTACTGAACTGGCACTTGGTAGTGTGACATGCGTTAGTCAAGTCAAGTGAAGCCATATTCATGCGACAAAGCAGTTGTTTTGGTGTGGCATGGTTGATTGGCCAAGCGTGCACGATCCAGTGGTGTGCTGGAACTGAGTTGCCCAATTTGCTCCATCATACCGCGGTTGCTGCCGCAGTAAGACTTTCAGAACACAACTTTACGGGATGTGCTCCAGACGTGCTCGAGACTTGAAATGCGAGGAATAGGGCTGGCTTTTCATGGCCATGTAGCTGAAAAGTCTGGGTCCAGCCTCTAATTGCTCTCGACACAATAATTGTCAGACAACGACTGTGTCAAGATTAGTAGGAGTATGAGCCCCTATGCACCTGTTGCTCATGCTATAGAGTGCAATTCCGCTATTACTACTGCTGTTGCTGCTGCTGCTGCTGCTCACCTCCCACTTGCCCTCTACCTTGTCCAGAATGTTGAGCTTCTTTGGCACAGCCTGAACAATGGCCTCAAGCTCATCAGGATCAACCCTGATTATTTATTTTGGGCAAAACAAAATAAGCAGCAGCCACAAGTTGAGCACTCTGGCAAATTTGGATTAAGTGCGCATGATTGACAGTCCTGAGGTGCATCCATCAGAAAACGGCAGGTTTCATATTATGTTGCAGCAGACTCACCTGCACCGCTCACTGGCATACCCCAGCCAGGCGTGGTAGACCTGGTCTGATGTGGCCGGCCAGTGCCTGCTGCTGCTGTCCTTCACCTGCAGAAGAAAACAAAGGCTACTGGTCACAGTATACAGAGGAAGGGCGCATGCCACTGGTTGTGCGCTGCTGGCTGTACTGTGGTGCTGTGAATTGTGTGGCACAAGTGTGGAAGCAAGTTATTGGTTTACACGGTGCTGTGAGCTGGCTGTTGTGGGTGCATTGGCCGTTCACGCAAGTGAGGGTTGTTTGTTATGGCAATTTGGGCCAACACAAATCAACTCACACAGGCATGTTCCAGCAATGACACAGCTTGCTGCATACAGTTGTTCTGCAGGTCCCAGCATACGTCAACTGTCTATGTGCTGCTGCTGATAAACTGGCGATACAGCTGACCTGTGTTGATGTTGGTACTGTACAGAGGGGGAAGGGCCTCAGAGGGTAGACCCTGGAGTAAGCTTCATTACGCGCACATGGCTGCCTCACGATCCGCATGAGATGAGGCAACTGCTGAACACCTTGCTCGGAAACCTGTATGAAACAGTGAGCAGGGTGGGGTGCAAATCTAGTGCCATCGAGCAGGTGGAGTGCCTTGTTTGTCACACATTTAGCGCTGGCAAGCCAGAAGACAACCTTCCAGTTGAGTGTAGATGGCTTACAATTGGATTGATAGCAGTCAGGCATATGCAGCTTCGTAATGGATGGCATGTATGTTAGACAAGATCGCATATCATCATGCTGTGGTACAAACGCTGCGGATGCTGGGTGCAAAAACTGCAGTGTAGTCAGCAGCTGATGTCACTGCGCTGAAGCCCGCAATGGTGGTTGGACACCTGCTGGTCTGAACATACGCAACTTTCCCGCTGTCTAGCTGACCTGTATTGCTGCATCCAGCTCCTTTGTCATGGAGTTAGGGAGGGACCCCTCTGCTTTCAGGTACTTCAGGAAGTCCGAGGTGACAGTGCTTGCTTCCTTGTACTGACGCATCCTGTAGTAGTGCTTAATAATGTGCAATCCAAACCATCTGGTGGTAATGTACAGCAAGTCCAGTGGCGCATCGCGATTGGGCTGCATGCCATCTGCAAACAGGCCACTGAGGGTCCTGCCATTCCTGCCAGGATAGGCGAGGAACTCATACAGCAAACGCTTCTGTGTAGGTGTTATGCTTTGTGCTCCTGTAAATCTCTCTCCTGCGCTCAGTATGCTGCTAGAGATGGCATCCACATTCGTGTCAGCCATGGCAATGTCCATGAGCATCGACCACTGCTATATAGGTATTAAATACGACAAATAGGAGCAATTTTTGATGTGTTACAGTCAAGGACGACGTGCTGAAGAGGCCACACGATCGCGCTGGTGATCAGTAATCACGGCGTATATGGAGCACGACCGCCCATACACAGGCAGCAACAATTGAGTTCACACTCAGACGTAGGCTAGGCTGGCCTTCAAGTGCCCTTCGACTGCCTTGTCAAGTCCAACAACTCGGCTGGCGGGTGCGCACCCCGGTACGGCAAAAACAGGAAAGATGCTGCAAACTGTGGCAGATCACCACTACAATCAACATCGAAAGCATTTGCGACCGGATCGAGGCCGCATTTGTTCTTGAGGGCCCACCCAATGTTGGACCGCGACAACCGTCAGAGCTGCTATTAGCGGATTGATGGGCTGGCTGGATGCCTTTAGATCAGATTTCTCACACGGTAACAGGATAATTGTTATAATCATGAATAATGTGACAAACATGAGGCAAAGGACCTGTGTGCGGTGGACGCGTGCATTTGCACGGGTGTGCCAGTCTGCTGCCACAGTACGGGGAAATCTAGGATTGAACAAGAATCTCGCTGGAATTGGCAGGGTTCCCTGCGTGGCAGCGCAGCCTCAAATGACGCAGTGCTGGATTCTATGTGAAAGAGATAGAGCCATGCAACAAAATACAAGTACAGGTGCCTGTACGTACATGGTGCTTGATAAAGCTTCATCCAGATAGACACAAAACAACAGACACATTTGCACGCAATATGATGGTGGTAAACAATACATCTTGCCTGTATACAGCGTCCCCTAGTGTTCAATGTGCAGCTGTCATTTCTGTGATTGTGCTCTACACCTTCTACCATCTATCTGTTACTGGTATTATCTGCAGCACAATGCTTGTCACCACCTCATGCGTTTCCCCGTCGACACAGACACAGGAATCATAGTTCAAGTATACAGTGTAGCTCTTCATCACAGATGCCACAGCCAGTTACACCATATGGATATCAGCCCCTGACAACCCTACCCAGCCTGACAACAGCCAGGCAGTGCCAAGGTTCATAGCATTGCTGGCCTCTAACTATCTCAATTTGTTGAAATGATGATGGCTGTTGCAGATGCTGGGTACACAAGGACTGCTGCATGTTTACAACAACCTGCTGTACAGCCAAACATCATGCATGGCTACTGCATGGTGCCACTTTGCAAGCTCTCTTGCCAAGTTGCTGTTGTAGACACAATATTGTCAAACATCCTGCTGTCAAGCTGGCCAATGGGCCAGCAGTGCGTCGTGCAGCATGCCGCGGGGTTCCCACAGCAAATCCAAGGCTACTAGAGGGCCCAACAACCATGCATCCACCAGCTTGTAAGACTTCAGCCCTTACAGTATTCTGCACCTAAGGAATGCTGCTAGGACTTGAGCTACCTGTTGCTACTGTATGACACCTGCAGCAATGCTTCCAAGTTTGCAATTTGTCACTTTGTTGATTGTCTGCACTAAGAGGCTGCTGGGGTGAACGCCACTGCTGCTGTGTCTGCTTACAGCAGAGCACTGCCCTTGAGCAGCTCAATGAGGATCATAGCGCCCAAACCTGCCATGGCCAGACGGCCGTGCACACGCTCCTGCAACAGCAAACAGCAGCAAGACAGGTAATGTTGTTGCTCAGCACAATGCATCTTCACATGTTCAGAACAACGGCCTGCGGTGCTGCAACAATGCATGCATTTTGCTGCCATGGCTCAATGACCGGTCACTCACATTTGGCTCAGTGAAAACGCCCTCTGGTATGGTGTACGTCTCACGCAGACTCTTGAGGTATCCACCTTCAGTGCCTTTCACAATGGGGATGATGCTGCCTGCTGTGATGAGGGCCAGCACCACCAGCACTGGCTGTGGGGACTTGCTCAGCTGCAGCAGGAGGGGTCCGGCACCCAGCAGCTCAGCACTAGCACCAGCAACAAAACCAATCCTACAGGACAGACAGGGATGAAGGCAAGCAGCACAATCCCTTTACATGTTGAGCTCTACAGTACATATCATGCATACGTCAGAGTCTACAGTACATATCCATGCATACCTTGGAGAAGACACTCGATCTCTGGAGCACACCCAGGTTGCAGTGAATAAATGATGTTCGCACTGCTACCTAGGCATGCTCGTCATTCACAGGGATCTGATGGGTTCAGCATTTACGCACCTACGTACTTGCTTCAACTGCATTGCAGTGCTGATGTCCTGACATACAAGATAGAATTGAGTACAGCGAATGACAGCTGGTCAAGTCAACAACTTTGCTTGAGCTGTGATTCCGTAAACTCACATGGCAGCACGTCCGTTGATGCTCTCTGGCAGCTCCTTCCAGCCAGTGCTCTCAACCACATACTTGTTCTCTAGGTACTGCTGCAGGTTGTCCTGCAAAGTCCAATTGCACAGATGCTCAAATCTACGAACACACAGTCATGAGTTCCTCATCCTCCAAGTGGTTGTTACAGATCCGTATCCCATCCATGGTCACTGAAGACTACACCTGGCCCAGGAGCATATGGCTGAATTTGTATAGAAGCAGCCCTCAGACGTGGTTCGCTGTGATCAAGACCTGTGGCAAGCCAGCACGCCTGATCATATCACAACAAGGATACTAATGGTCTACATGCACCCGAATTGCTCACCTGGTAGAAGCGTGTCTTCTTGATGTCAAAGTCAGTTGCATTCAGGAAGTCAAGCACTGGCTGAGCCTCCTTGGGAAGCCTGACAAGGACACGGCAGGGTAGGAAATTGGAGGCATTTAGGATGCAGGACGAACGCAAATGCGCAGCACGCAAGGTGCTGCTGCTATTGCTGCTGCCAGTACTGTTTGACTGCTGTATCAGTCAGTTGGGCCGCAGCAACATTGCTGGTAGGGTCTCTTACCAGTCCGGCTGTGGCAATTTGTTGATGCTATCTGGGGCATCTGATTTTGCCTGTGTGGCAGGAGTAGGAGTCTCAGTGTCAACAGCCTGCGACAACGTAAAGCGTGTGACGTGTGGACACAGAGGCTCCATGTGGTGATAGCGGACTCATCGCGCTTGCCAACCCACCTTAACCACAACACGCCGATTGAATGACCTCACACGAGCGCTAAGGCCCAGACCAGCAGACTGTGTTGTGAGAAGCTGCATTGTGGTTGTATTGGCGCTACTGGAGGACTGGCTGGAGACCACACTAGGCTTGAGAACGGAAGCTCACAAGCTCAATTATGCGTTGTGTTTTGACATAGGATTGGCAATTAGTGATCTGGTGGTGGCTGTCAAGCACTCAGCCCGTCGCCGTATCACTTCCCGTTATTCCTAGAATGGTCGAACATTTCGGCGCACTACCCCTTGCAAAATACAACTATGTGTGTTGCTTACGCTCCTGGTCGTCGCCTCACCTGTCGATATTGCCCTGCGTGCCACCTGCCATGGCGCAAGCACCGGTGCATAGCACGCACTTGCTCAGCTTGGCTGAGAAGCGCATAACCAGTGAGCCGGAACATTCAAATGAGGAGGTGAATAGCTTACCCGTAGATGCACTGAGGGCTTGCTTCCAATGGCTGGAGTGGTATGTACCGCCTAGTACAGCTCTCCCGTTTGCTGATCTCACATACACCAGAAGGCTTGAGCGCGTCGCTGGAAATCAATGCTTTGCAGACACTGTCACTCAGTTGCATGTCAGTGTCAACGACAGCAGCAGCAGCTGCGGAGCTATATACGAGGAACCTTCTGTAGCATCAGGCTAGTGATTTCACACCCCACAGCAGCAGTCCCCAATCTGCATGCCAGGGCCCTCAAAACTGTTCATATCAAGAGAATATCCTGAAACACACAAATATTGCTCTGCCCGTTGCAGTCGCTCTCTTGGCCGATGCAGCTGCGTCTCGACAGCCTGGTGCACAGCAGCCAGTGGACCTGACCTATGGTGGCAACAGCTGCGATCTAACTACTACAGGCCGGCTATGCTGCCGTACTACTTCCAGTTACCAAAGCCATTGATTGCAGCAAGAAATCAGGACACAGATGTTGCATGCAATCTGTTGGGTGCTACTGCTGCATCATCTGATGCGCCACAGAAGCAAGGAGACTTGTCAAAGCTGAATAGGGGTTCTGCGTGTAAAGATCGAGCAGCAGCGGCAACAGGCAGCTCAGGAGTACCAACCAGCCCGAAACAGCTCTTTGATTATGCCGTTGTGAGCCCTGGTAGTCATGCAGTCTCATCAGCCTTGTATTTCTTGCACAAAGGAGTAGTGTTGGTGCTGATATTTTGTCCAGACCTCTTGAGCATATCATTTCACATCATGGGCAGTGAACAGCATCTTTTCAATGGTATTCCATGACTGGGTGGTGTGTCACAAACAAGCTAGACCACAAGTAAAGCACTCAGCTAAGCTATCCACCTTGCATGCCCACCTGCTGCGCTGTGATCAGGTTCACCCTGCAGCCCAACATCAAGCTCTCTTGGCACGCTTTCAGTCAGCCATGGCACAGATACAAGGATGGAGGCTACTGATCAAGCGCACATCACCTGTATCCCCTCAAGCAACTGCAGGAGATGCAGCATGTGCAGAACAGCGCCGTGTGCAGTGCATTGCCAATGGTGCACCTCAGGTGCAGCAACAGCCCAACAATGACAGCTATCCAGATGCTGCTACCAGCAGCAGCAGCATAAGAGGTTCTGAGGGTATGCTTGGGCACCCTCAGCCGCTGACCTGGTCTGCCCTCAAGTCTGGTGCGGCCTGGGCCATTGGCTGTGTACAGCAGCAGCGGCAGGAGCAGAGCTGCTGGCTCAGGTTCAACCTGCCTCCTGAACTGAAGTTGGACGAGGATTTGGAGGAGGCAGCAGTGAACGAAAAATTGGTGAGCACTGGGGTATGGTGCCAGGCTACGCCCCCATAGATGCACCAACGCATTTGGAAATGGCATGCATTGGGTTGGCCAAACACAATGTGTTGCATGTCAGGCAAGCATGAAGCTGCCTCAAGATGACATCCACGCCACCTTGAAGTAGTGCAGGCCTCAGGATGACACACACTGTGGCAGTTTGACAGTTGTGCCTGAGAATTTATCGCCCAGGGCCATCAGGATCTGCTCTGGTATGGATTGGCGCATCTGTCTGACCTCTGCATTGTGTTGGGCTGTGTGCTGGCACAGACTGCAACTGTGCAGGCCCTGGGACCTGGCAGTGTGGGTTGGTTTGATGTGATCACCTGCACTCCCTTCCTGATTGAGGAGGAGGATGTGGACATCCTATATCAAAGTCACAAGACAGGGTTTTATGCCTGGGACCACTCAGCAGAGGATGGAATGGACACAACAGCAGAGGCAGAGCCCATGCCCTGGGACATTCCTGCTGGGGGTGTTGCTCAAGCTGCCACTTTGCAAGCCACCACAAGTTTAGGCAGTCGTTTGTCAACAGCAGCAGTGCAGCAGCAGCAGGAGGCAGACACAGCTTTTGTCCAGCTTGAGCAGCAGTGCAAACTCCGCATGCTGGTGTACATTCACTATGAGCAACTCCTCAAGATGCTTCCCTTGCAGCTGGCACAAGCCTTGCCCAGTGCTCAGCAGTGGTGCAGGCAAAGCAAAACTATCCAAGCAGCAGCACAGCAGCTGGTATTGCACAGCAATGCTGCTTTGTGGCTGCACATGGATATCTGCCAGCTGACTGGTGGCTTCAGGTTGGGTAGCTGTGTCGCACCTCTGAAGGTCGCCATCATGGGCACCTTCAGTGTTCAGTTTCAGGCACAGCAAGAGCGAGTGTTGGCGGCTCTGTATGATCCACAATGCAGCATGAACTGCAGCGGCGGCGGCAGTACTGCACTGCACGTTGGGTCCTCCCCAGAGAAGCCGAGCAGCATCCAGGGGGTCGGGACTGTTGCAGAGCCTTCAGCAGAGGTGCTTATGGAGGCCGGTTGTGAGTTGATGGTGATTGGCAGCCGTCTTTTGCATGGGAAGCAGAAGGTTGGTAGTCAAGGTGTGCTGCTGACATCTGCTGCCGAGGTCATGAGAGAGCTGATGAGCATGGATGAGGTAGGGCTCATGTCGGCGTTCAAGCCTGTTGTAGCCATGCCTTTGTGGGAGTCAATCATTTACAAACAGCAAGCGCACAAATACCGATGCAGCATTATAGGATACTGCCATAGTGCATTCACCATAGAATGCACAAAGCAGGTCACACATTGGCATCAACAACAGCAACAAGAGCATGACATTCACCTGATCTGCCATAAGCAGGAGTTGGTTGCAGTCCTTTTCATACTGGTATAATAGCTCAATCAATTGCATGTTTCTTGTCATTGGCTATGCTGCAGGTAATGGTAGACTTCACTCTGTTTGATGCAGAAGGTCGGCTGCTGATCGGAAGGTAGGGTTGACCCTGCACAACAGTCTACTGCTTTCTACATTCCTAACCAGGACAAGTCAGCTTTCTATGCAAACTGACTTCTACTGATACTGCTTAGAAGGTTCTACGAATACAACGAGATCCAGGGAATGTTTTGATCACTGCAGTGGTGTCAAAGCACATGATGCTGATTGTCACTTGGAACACCTTTTAGAAGTGAGAAACCGGGCATCGGCTAAGCACACCCAGTGAGAAACAGCTGAGCAAGCAGTATCACAAATCTGTACATTTATTGCAGGGACGCAGACCTTGAGCAAGTATGCCAACACGTGCTGTTGCTCCTGCAGGGCTGGAGTTGAAATATGGTCCAAGGAGGAAAGCAGTGCTTACAATGCCCCACTGGCAGTGCACCCAGAACCGGCAGCACACCAGCTGGTTGCGGATCAGCAGCAGCAAGAGGGAGCAGAGCCTCTACCACTCCCAGCAGCAGCAGCAGGGCCATTGGCTGACAATGCAGGAGTGCACACGCGCACTATACAGTTGCTGCATTTCATGATAGACAATGTCCAGAGCTCATTGTGGGATGCTGCAATCACAGTTGATGCTGCTCCAGCACCTGATGGGCTGCTTCGTATAAGAAATGTCCCGCTGCTGGCTCTGAAGCTGACCTGGAGAACATTGAAGGGGTTGTTTGGAGATGTCAAACAGCAGCAGCAGCAAAAGCCGCACTGGCAGAGCAGTTCTGAGGATGTCCTGGAAGATTTGGATGTGGTTGAAGCAATGCAACTGATGTGGAGCGGGTAATCATGATGCTGCTGCATGGCGAGTTGTGATATCTGAGCTCTTCTACATTAATGTACAGTATTGCTCTAGGCAAAGTTTATTGGCACAGCTCGGTTGTGATGGCTGTCAGCACTAGCTTGGTGACTGCACTGCATCAATAAATCCAGAGATTGTCTCGGAGTGAGGCTGCGTCACAGGCATTGCTCACAGACACTACTACTAGTTTCTATGATGAAAAGGTGTGCATCAGCTGAACCTTTGCACTTGAAGTGCTTGCCGATGAACAAATTACTGTTACTACTACTACTACTACTACTACTACTACTACTACTACTACTACTACTACCACTACTACCACTACTACCACTACCACCACTACCACTACCACTACTACCACTACTACTACTACTACTACTACTACTACTACTACTACTACTACTACTACTACTACTACTACTACTACTACTACTACTACTACTACTACAAGTTACCTGAAGGGTTTCCACCCGTATTTCAGAGAAAGTGAATGTTATACATGGATACTTTCACTGACTAAGACGGTACTCTTCTGGAAAGTATAAGTGCGGGTGTGACTCCCGCAAGATCATCTGGTGGCACTTTATCTTACTGAGTAAGACAGCCAACTGGAACGGTGCTTGGGCCAAGCATAACTCGACCTTGTGACCTGAGCTCTGCGCAGAGCATGCTCTCGAGATGGATGCCTCTTAATATTGGGCACAGCTGGTGTGGACACAACCAAACCACGTGCACACACACACACACACACACACACACACACACACACACACACACACACACACACACACACACACACACACACACACACACACACACACACACACACACACCCACACACACACACACACACAGAGATAGCGAACAAGAAACAAAAGCGCACACACACACAGACATACAGCCCGCAACACAGTCAACGAGCAAAACAAACACCACAACAAACACCCACGCCTACAGAACAGACTACTCCCGGACAAC